>CM039680.1:174055097-174232597 GCA_022537955.1 Schmidtea mediterranea
AAAGAGGAGAGATTGTCGTTCTTTTAGTTCGTATACCAGATTTTTGTGATAGTTTTTTCACTGTGTTCTCAATTACTATTTCTTTCTTCATCTTGCTGCATTTGACTCTAGTTTATTATTATCTTTATTTCTTGATTGTCGTTGAACGGTTCTTCTCTTGTTTCCTTTCCGGACGTTTTGTCGTAATTGATTTCTAGTACTTTCTTGTTGTTGATTTCCAGTAATCGTCTCTTCCTTTCTGAACATGTACATATACTTCCACGCTTTCTTTGGTTGGGATGCGCATTTTTGGTTTTTGATATCTGTCATTTGCTTGGCATTTGATTCTTCAATTTATCGTTCGTTTTTTTGGTTTCGAATACACAACTTTTGTAATGTTCTTTACCCATACTTTTCGACTGATTATTCTCTCCACTCTCTGGATCTGATTCTGACTTTTATTATTATTTTCTTTATTTTCCCGTACTCGACGTTTGGTATGGCCTCTTTCTTTTGTGTTGTGAATTTTTTCTCCCAGGGTTTTGGCTAATGTGCATGTTATTATATATCATTGTTGCGCACAAATTTATATTCCGCAATTTCCTTCTAGGCTATCCATTCACATTTTCTTTCCTGCTTTCATATTCATTCTCCAACAATCGTATAATTTTATTTTGATACACACTTGTTCAATCGTTTTCTATTCCTTTGTTATTATTCGTAATTTGCCTATTCCTGGCTTTACTTGGATTTTTAAGTTTCTATCTTCTTGGTACATCTCTACATACATCTTTGGTGGTTGGCATGATGATGAGTTTTCGGCGTATTTCATCTTTCCTGGTTTTCCTATGGAATCAAATTGACAACTTATGCTTGTATTCATCGTCAGTTGTTAAGCATATTCCTTTTACTTGAAGATTCATTTCTCATTATGGTTCGTATTCTGAACGATTTATCTTCCTTCGTGATATTCCTCAGCTTCCGTTAACTGATTGGAACCGTGATTTAATATCATTATTTTTGTAGCAGGGTCGGTCGGTTTTTTTGTTTTTCACTTTGTTGTAGTAATCGTCATCCTATGCTCGTTTCCCTTCGTTGTTGCTGTTACTGTTTCTTGACGTTCCTCGGTAGATGATTCCTTTTTCTCTTGTTGTGCGGATCTTGTTTCGTCTTAGCATTTTGATCGCCTTTGCTGTTGTCACTTCCCTTCCTCTCCATTATTAGCCTCCATCCGGGGTTTCTTTGAATGTCGTCTCGACATTTATTATTCAATTATTTCTCGTATACTTTTATTATTCTCGCTTTATATGAGTCGCATTTCTTTTATTTCTTGGTTTGCTTGCTTGAAATCTTATTTGCTTTCGATGCCATCTGTGTATTATCATCAATAGTTGTTCTTTCTATCTCCGATTCGCTATTGGCTTCTTTCGGATGGTTGGTGAATTTTAGGTCCTTCCCATTTCAACATGCTTTTATTGTTTTGGGAAATGGATAGTGGAGCATATATTGTTTCCTTTCATAGAACGTTTCTGTTCCTTACATATCGTTCAGATCGAGAACTTTAAGTGAATGATCCTTCGTAGGTCCATTTCATCAAGATTGGTGTTTTGCTATTCATCTGTTGGCGCGTCGATAGCTTTCCCATAATGCTTTGGATTTGTTCTATACTCATCATTTCTCTCTCTCTGTTGTCGCTTATGGTTATAATTTTATTGCACTTGCTTGTCTCGCCATTCAAGTGCATAGTGTAGTACATTATTTTTTCCATTTCTCTCCTCTTGACGTTGAAATCCTGTTTTTAGTAGTTTCCCTAGAACTGTTTGTAGAAGCATCTGCTTGCGACTGCGAACATTAAGTGGTGGTTTTTTTGTCCCTCTTCGTTGGTATGTTGAGGCGTGTCCGCATTTCTCTGCATAAGTTGGATTATATCTATTATCCTTTGAGTTTTCTGTGTTGGTACTGCAATATGTAAAGGACGTTTCCTTCTACATCTGCCATAGTGAATCAGATCATGGGTATACTTTCTTTGGATACGATCCATTTCCTGGTGGACTCAGCTCTTTGCGTAATCCATAGCGATTTTTCCCGCTTTGTTTACTATTCTCATCCATCTTTTCTTCACCCAGTCCTGGCATTTCTCTCTGATAGCTTCTTACTATGTATATCCATCTTGTCTACATTATCTTGGGTGCCGCATTTAGAGTTATTTTGGATTCATCTGGGTTTCGGTTTCCTCTACGGTTTATTTGATGTCGCTTCTATTTTTCGACTCATCGTTAGTCCGTTTATACTCAGTTGTTGACGTTTGTGATCTGGTTTTGCATACCTCGATTTTCTGTTCTTTTGTTATGTTCTTGGTATTTGCTTACCATCTGCTACGTTTACGTAAATAGGCCTGGTGAGTGGGTGTTGACTAATTTTACTCGAGCAATTGTTCTCGTTTACATACATGATCTCGTAAGTTTTACAACATCTTTGTAATTTTCTGGCTACTCTGGGATAATTCTGGCGTTGCTATTATTACCCAATCTTCCAACCTGAAAGTTTCGTGCTCCACGCACATCTTCGCCTTTTATCGTGTAATTCTTTGTAGTCTTCTTGATAAATCTAATATTTATACCTGCTGTTTTCTCAGACTCCTTGCATTGCTCTTTGAATCCTGTTACGGTAATCGTCAATTTCGCAATATACTGTGAATATCGTGGTTGATTATTCTAAGTCTATCGTGATGTTACATTCTCTGCCGTACTTATTTAAATGACTCATTTTGTTTCGAATGTATTGACTTCTACTAAGCCCATAAGGCATAGATTTATATATCTAAATCCCAATCTTTCTGGTGTCTGCCTGACATAATTTGACATCATTTCTATAATAAAATGCGTTTAATTCGTTCGGTTTGACCATTTGTTTTTGGCGGATGGTACGGTGATGTTCTCCAGCTCGCATTCTGAAGAATATCGTAGATTCCTCTATGATTTCGCTCACTGAAGTTGGTTCCTTGATCAGTTAAACTGTTTGGGTGTTCCGTATCTACAGCATATTTCTTCTACTAGGATTCTCGCTATGTTCTAGTTTTTTCGATCTGGTATTGCGAATGCTTCCGGGAATTTTTGACAATAATCGTTACTACTATCATATAGATATTTCCATCATTGGTTTCTGGTAATGGTCCTACTACCTCCATTGCAATCATCGTCATTGGTTCTGTGGATTGGCATTGGCTTTAACCGGTGCCTTCAGTTTACTTCCTGTGCTTTTTCTGGTTGCCACATCCAGGCAATTTATTTATCATCCTTTATGTCTTTCCGATTTTGGGCCAATAATATTTTTGACGCAGTTCTTGCTTCCGTCTTTTTGCTGACATGTGTCCTCCGAGTTTCCCATCGATATTGCATCAATACTCCTTTCGTCTACTTCTCTGGTAATGCGCATAATCGTTTTTCACCATCCATTAGTAATAACCATCTTTCTCCATAGTGGTATCGATGTCTGTGTTTTCCATATGCTTCTTTTAATTTACTGTTGTTGTCGAAGAATTTTCAATATCAATTGCGTTTCCAATGAATTCGAATTTGTTTTTTAATTCTCGTCTTCTTTCTGCTCATTTTTCAGCTTGTAAGAGTCGATGTCCTCTCGATTATCATGCATATTCGTCTCACATCCTTTGATCCATTAAGTTCCTCAAATACAAATCTTGACATGCATCTGCGTTGGCGTTCGCTTTCCTGATTTTTATTTATATACGGTGAGTATCTTGCACTTGCATTGCCCATGCTCATTAATCTACTCGAGGCTTCTTTATTGTTGGCCTAGCCATACCAACTGGTTGATGATCTGTTGTGAATATATCTCGTGAACCCCATACCATAAATATTTTGAAATGTTTTTAATGGCTTGGATAATTGCTAATGCTCTCTTTCAGTCACGGAGTATGTCTTTTCAATGTTTCTTGAACGTTCGACACTAAATATCCAATACTCGTTCTCTTTTCTCTATCATCCAATTGTCCCTACGAACTGCTCCCGATGCAATATCCACTTGCGTCGTCGCTAACAAAAAGGCGGCTTTCTTGAAATTGGGTGTACGAGTATTGGTGCTGATTATCAGTTTAATCTCTGAGTGTTTCAAAAGCTGTTTGTTGTTCCTCTTCCCATATAAACGGGTATCTTTTTTTGGTTAATCTATTGTTGTTTTCGCAATAGTTGCGTAATTCTTGATGAACTTTTCGGTAGTTCACATAAGCCTAAGAATTCTTGCACTTGCGTGACTGGTCTTTTGGTGCAGGGCAATTCTTTTTCTCCGATGTTTCTTGGATTGTTTCTTTGCCTTTGCTGACACGATATGTCCTAAAAAGGTGACTTTTCCTTTGCCCAATCACATTTTTGATGGTTTCATTTAATTTCCATTGTCTCAGTTCGAACGAATACATTACGGATATCTTTTAAATGTGCTCGAGCTAGAATAAATTAACAAATCATCAATATATACCATACACTGTTTTGATGCCGTGAGTTACAAAGTTCATACATCTCTGAATGAAGCTGTGCGTTAGTTAGTCGAAGGCAATCTTTCTTGAATTGGTATAGGTCTTTTCACTTGTAAAGGCCAGTTTTCCTTCTCTATCCTCCCTCTTTGACCTTTATCTGCCAATAAACCACTTTTTAAACTGCTAGCGATGTAAAATAAGCTGCCTCCGTGTCACATTTGTAACATTTCATTTATAATCCGGTAACGGGTATGTATTCCCCGTTTTGTTACCCCGCGTTGACTCGTCGATAATCTATACAGAACCGTTGGCTGTTCCGTCTTTTTTTTTACCATGACACAGTGGGAATTGCCATGGCGAGCACTTGGTTCGATCACTCCTGCGGTCTAACATTTTTGAACTCTTTTTCTGTTCTGATTTTTGAGAGCTTTCCTGCAATCGATATTGGCGTCAGTGGTTATTGGGGTATCATCTGTTAGTGGTATCGTGTGTCTGCGTTACGTCGCTTGTACCGAGATCTAAGTCAGATGCTGCAAATATATCTTTGAAATTCATTAG
This sequence comes from Schmidtea mediterranea, assembly GCA_022537955.1. Classification (NCBI taxonomy): domain Eukaryota; kingdom Metazoa; phylum Platyhelminthes; order Tricladida; family Dugesiidae; genus Schmidtea; species Schmidtea mediterranea. Next base: position 174,060,124 of record CM039680.1, read on the forward strand.
CAGTTTTTGTAGTTGCTCTTTTCCGCTTCGTTTAAGCAGTGACTGTCCTCGATAGTCCATAATTCTTTCCTCAGTTACTTCAGTGTTTTTGCTGTTTGGAAGTTCGATATCCATCATCGGTGTTAACTTTCCCAATCTTTCTTTTTCGGTAAATGACTTTGTTCTTCCTCATCAAAATTTGGTAATATTGATTGGAATTTTCACTGTGTCGCTTACTACATAATTTCTCTGGCTACATGGCAGTTCTTTCTTTTTCTCAAATTTGTGATTAGCGTCGAAAAATCATTTCAACCTCTGGTTTCCCTCATTCACTTTACATAGCAAATCATTGTGTGCGCCCTGGCACTACTCATTTTCTCTGAGCATCTCACTTCTGCATTTCAGCATACATATTCGTCCGGTTTTATCTCCTTCACTCTTGATCCTAGATCTATTATTATTCTTTTAGTAATTCTGGCATGAGATCTGTTTCCAATTATACAATCTTGCGCTCTTCCTGTAACCTGCTAAGTACGTGTTGATTTTACATTTTATATCGATTATCGCCAGAATTTTTCCCATGATGCTATACCGATTTCCCTTGCTGCAAGTTTTATACATCATGTTTAGCTTCTTCTATACATGGCCACAATCTTCCGGTATTTTATCCATATTTTTATTGCTGAAATGTTTGCTCCCGTATCAATCATTGCTTTATTTCTCTACCCATTTATTTCTTGGGTAGTGTATCGTTGGTCGCAGCTAACGTTTGTAACATAGCTATAGTTCGAGTTTTCTGGTCCTGTCCACATTCTTGATCTTTGGCTGGTTCGTGGCACTAGTCTGCAATTTGTTTCGTATGGTAACTGGATAAAAATTTCGTAAATGTTGTTGATCTTGGTATTGGTACTTGTCGTTCTACTGGCCATGTTTTCTCCTATGATGGAGCCTGCTTTCTTTAGACATTCATATACTGGTGGGTGGCTGATTGAAATGTCCACTATGTCTTGTCTTTCGATTTTTCCATTGTTGATGTGTTCTTGCAGTTAGCATCTGCATTCCTCCTTGGTTTTTTCGTCATTGTCGCTTGTTAGCTGGCTGTCCATCTTTGAAGTTCATCCATTCGTCTACAGTTGCTCGTTTTTTGTCGCTTCATTCTGGTTTTTCTCGGCTTCTAACTCATTTTATTGCTTTAATTTTTCGTCCAACTTCTTCATCGGTACCATTTATTTCCGTCAAGAATCCCTACTAATCTTTTATTGTGGATATATCTTTTGACCGTGTCGCAATGAATACCATTGTCTAGCTAAAAACGGTAGAATCCAATTGGCCAATTTTCCAGTTGATTTTTCTTCTCTTTGTAAATATCGAACATGCCAACATTTGTGCTTATGATTACTCTTACGAATTTTGAATAATAGAATTATTCTAGATTCCCTGCCATCATTTGTCCGAAGATTAAGATCTTCCCAATGGCTTTTCATCATATTGCTGTAGCGTGTTGAAAATGATCGGTGCTAGTAACAATTCGTAGTTGGGTTTTCTCATAGTTGTTACCTCCGTTATAGTTACAATGTTGGATAATATTGCTTTGTCTTTGTCTGGAAATAATAATGTTCTCTGGCTCGTTACAGATCTTTCTTTTGGTATATTCCACTCTGGATCATATCAACTGGTTTTTAATTCTGCTTCGTTGGCCAATTCGTTAATCCAAATATTTTGGTGTGCTACACATTACTCGGGGTTTGGAAACTGTACCAACTTCCATTCTTTATTTCGAATAATGGTCCATCTACATTGACTAGCAACTGACCATGTTGGGTACGCCCCAATTCTCTGGTTATCATCTTGTCACTGGCTGAGCGGAATCTGATTTTTCCTTTATCGCATTAATTCTAATTCGTTTATGCCTTTTCTCTTGGGATTGGTGTAATTCTCCTGGAATTTTCAATTGGTCTTGTTCACATTTCGTATGTTGTACATAATTCTCCAACTCATTCCTTCCAATATCCTTCTGAGTGGTAATCAATGGCAATTGCACTTATCCGGAATTTGTGATTGCCATTTGCTAACTTTTGTTTTATATTTCTCTTATTTAAGATACAATGCATTTTTAAACCACATCGTAGTATATTTTTTCCTGTTGATGCCAACCCTTTTGGATATAGGAAATCCATCTGTTTATTTATATGAGATAATAGTTTTCAATTTTGGGGTCTATTTGCGCTTTTGGCGTTCGGTATTTGCTGTTGCGATAAGAATACCCCTTATAATGTACTAGCTACCATTTCGTCCACATTTTACTCACCTTCGCCCTTTTATGATCTCAATTCCGATTGTGGTGTCTGTGATAATTACTTACGTTGGTGTGACCTGCTGATCCATAATAGTTGTGGTGATCGTTGGTTTTCCCCGATTTCTTCCGGTTCTCCGTAATTCATCTAATGCACTTTTTTGAGTGGTTAGTCTCGGTTTCTCTGTGCACTTGTCCTTGCCACTTCAATCTAAATATTGGCACTTTTAATACGTGAGTCTACAAGTTGGTATCGGCGTATATACGATCGTTGACATTCCGTACGTGTGCAATATCTATTGTTGCTAGACATTGAGGGTACTTTTCATTTGCTTGCGTATCTGGATCAAATATCCTTGATATTTTCCTCAACTTTACTTGGTAGCTTTCAATACTTACCAAATCCTTTGACTAGTTGATATCAATAGGCGTGTACTCTCCTCTTGACAGTTTCCCTCCCGCTGTTATTCTCCCGCAGCGTATACTCGGGTAGTTTTTATCTTCCTTCTCGCTGCCACATTTACTCTTCCAGCTATTGAGATGCGTCCTGTCGTGATCCTTCTTCACATTTGCTCGTGTTACGCAAACCACTGTTGTTTCCGTTCGGCTTCTATAATTGTTGAGTGTGATGATGTCGCAAATGAAATGCTACAATTTTCCTGTCACTGAGCATTCTTTAATTCCGTTTTATGAAGTCTAGCCTCTTGATATACGTTATACGATACTGCTGTTGCCGTTGTCTGTAGTTTACCGGGGTTTGCGCTTTGCACTCTTCCGTTTCTTTAGTGAGTATTTATCACCAATCTTTATTTATCACAATATATACCTACAAACGGTTCTAGCTCCTTTCACGCAATACCATATGAGTATGTAGTGATTATGTGTTCATTCCTTTCTAGCTGTTTTTTGGATCGCTTGCATTAATCGTTGTTCGAATCCGTTAATAACTCTTTTAACTTCGCTTTGCATTATCTCGGTTTGATCATCTTTACTTACCGAAATTTATAAAGGTTGCCATCGCACCTTGAGTCAGGAATGAAAATGTCGATTACCTCTGCATAATGTCTGTTTATCGCAAATTCATATCGTTTGGTGTTCTTGGGTTCGCTTTCCTGTATATCACTATCGTATTATACTCAGATAGGCATTCCTACAAATATCTATTTGGGTCATCGGATAGTTTGTTAGTGATTTATTAATCAACCGCAAATTCCTCTGGATCTCTCGTTGTGGTTCGTACTTGTTTGTCCATGATTTTATTTATTATTGGTTTTAATGCTGCCCAGCTGTTTTGCTTCGGTTTCCGATATTTGTTAAGTTTCCAATTCTCTTTATTTCCCCGGATTTGCTTAATCCAGCTATCAGTTATTAGTCTGTTAATCACTTTGCTCCTTGTTCTTGACCTTTAATTTTCCTTGTAACTGCTTGTTACTTGGCTAAGCTTGTTTAACTTTCGTTGTCAGTTGGTCATCTGCATTTGTTTTTAGTTTTCCTTTCTGGAGTGGGTTTATCAATCTTTGGTCCGTCCTCTGGATTTCTTTTCCATTGCCGTACTTTTCTTTTCGTTTGGGTTGTTCGTCTGCGTTTTCTTCTTTGGAGTTGTAGCTCCTGTTCATTTATCCAATTTATCCCATGTCTCCTGTCGAGCTTCGGCCGTCTTCTCTCTTTCTTTTTATTTTCCTTTCAGTATCTGGCTCTATAATTTCGACTGGCTGTCTTTGACACATACTAGCTCGTCTGGTTCATCTGTTATCAGATCGTCTTCGTTTTCTGTCATGAACAAATCTCTTGATTCTGGTATTCTCCTGGTTGTTTCCTCATCCACAATATCATTTAGATCATTCAGTATCTCTTCATCTCCTGTTGTAATGACGTTACTTCATCTGCTGCAGGTGAATCTGGCGTATTAGACTCTCTTGTCTCGTCCCTAATTGGCGTTTTCGTTCTGATTTCTCTTTTTTTGCGTTTCTCTAGCCCGCGATCTTTGCTACTGTAATACATTTATTAATCCCAATTGCATTTGCGTGACTCCGATTTCGAGATCGTCGTCTAATGATCGTCCTTGGTATTGTAAGTGAAATGGCGGTTCATACGGTATTCTCTTTTTCACTTCACTCACCTTGGCAGTGATATAAAATTCTCTTTCGATTGGTTCGAAATCTGGTGTCATAATTTTTAAACTATACTTTTCTATCGTTTCGGCTGCCCATTCGGTATGTTTCCATTTTCGGATAATTTCTCGGAATTGCTCTGGGTACCACGCATACATTCTCCGATACTCCTCTATTTCCTTTACAATATTTCGCAGGTTCTCTACTCTGTTACAAGAATCGATTATCCATTTTGCTAAATCTGTTACAGTTCGTCTTTGATTCTTTGCTCCGGTTCTCAATATCGCTGCTAACTCTCTACATTTTTGCGTTTCCGTTAATTTTGTTAATCCTTCCTCCACAGGGTCGTCTATATCTGTGGGCAAGTATTTTGTTCCTGGTATTCGTTTCTCGAGTACACTGATTCGCGGTCTCGCTTGTTCTTGTTGGATTCGCAATTTCATTTCTCGTTCTGTTTCTACTTCGATCGTGATGTATATCGTATCATCTTTTACGAATTGAGGTGTTACGTATTTTTTCAATAGAAATTGTGGTACTCCTCCCGCTACATTTTCAGTGGATTTTGGCTTCTGACTTATCATTGATCTTGGGTCTACTCCCAGTTTTTCACTGTGTCGCTCTTCCCATTTTCCGGGTTTAGCGATTGAGATTGTGACTTTTCGATTAAATGGCCATTCTAATTTTCCGTCATATCTGCCTCTTGCTAATAGAAAATACACTGATAGATGTGTTCCTTTTCCTACCCCATCTCCGTTTGGGTATACTCTCAATTTCATCCGATATCCTCCGATTTCTGTATAGAATTGATGGCTTGTAATACCGATGATTTTCTCTTCTTCAGCCGATTTTACTTTTTCAGCCCATCCACCTATTTTCCATGTGTATGGGGCTAGTCGAGCTTTATCGTTTATTTCCTCGTCTTCTTCTGGTTGCCATTCCATTTCGTTTAGCATTTCCTCTGGTAAATTTTCATATGGTTCATCTTCATATAACTCTAAGGTTATTTCGTTAGCTGCGTCTTCCGGCGCTTCTCCTGGTATGTATTTTCTCCATTTTGGTTCGGTTCTCTCCATTTTCCATTTCCACTCTTTCGTCTTTTCATCATACACCTTTTTCCATGGTGTTGATCGGCATCTCGAGTCGTCTATAGGTTGCAATTTTGTGCTCAACTTCGCATCTTGTCTCCATAACTGGTAGATGGTTAGTATTTGATCCATCTTTCTTTTCATTTCCTCTTGAAATTCTTGGATCTGTTGTTCCCTTTTTGTTGTATTTTTTTCTCTCTGGTTCATCCATCGCTATGATGTTAATAATTTGTCCGTCTTCCCATATACCTAATTCGTATATCGGTGTTCGTTCTCGCGGACTTATTTGCCGTTTGTGATACATTATTGCCACGTCTTCCACCATACCATCATCACTGTTTTCGATTATTGGCTGTATAATTTCTCTGTTTATTCGTCGGTATAATTCGTGCATTTGACAATCGGGATCTACCAATATTTCTTTTATCTCATCATTCGGTAGTTTTATTTTTATCTTTATTGGTTCATCTCCTCTCATATCTCTTTGATGCTCTCCGTATTTGGCTATCAACTCATCTGTTCTCTCGTTGTCAAATCTCATAATGTCTGTATCCCGTACAGCTTCTACAAATATTTTCATTGAAATCGGTCTCGTTAACGATAATCGGTTAATATATTTTCTAGCTTGGTCTATTGCTTGTTCTGTCATTTTGATCTGGTTTTGTCTCATTATCTTTTGTCTCTCTTTTTCTAATCCAGGTTTTATTTCTTTGGTATACAATATTTGAATTTTCTGCCATATTTCTGCTGTCGTTTCTTCGCTTTCATTTTTGTTTAACGTTACTACATTTATTCCTTTTGGCCAAATTAGAGCATCCGCTAGGTGTATATCTCGCTTTATTTTTCTTCCTTGATAATATAAAGGTTTATTTTTGTAGCTGGGTCCTAGCTTTTTCACTACCCAATCATACAACTCATTTGTGCTTTCGCCTCTTGTTGCTATTATCTGTCTTGGTATCTCTGGAAAATCAATAATTACCTGATACTCTTCTCTATCATATTCTTTCAAATTCTCTTGGTACTTTCTTATCATATCTTTCCATGATGCCGTAAATGTACCGTTATCTTGTTGATATCCTTTCGCAATTAATTTCATTATTCTGCTGTATGCGGTTGTATCTCTGAGGTTTAAGAACATTTGATTTCGATCTACTTCTTCTACAATCTCGTTGATTTCTTTTAATATCTCGGTTTCATCTTCTCTTGGTACACTCGTTTCCATTTCCTCTAATTCGGATTTTGATTCATCTTTGTATGGTTTATTTTCCTCGCATGACTGAAATATTTCTCCACCCAGACTGCTTATTTCACTTTCATCTTCGTCTGTTTGATCGTCTGGTATTTTTCTCATCATATTGATTTGTGGTTGTTCCTCCTCTTTCATTATCTTTGTTGGCCCTTTTGTTTGGAACCATATCTCTTTTATTCTATTCTCGATTTGAGCTTCACTCCACGTGGGCTTTTCTTTTCTGATTCTTGTTTCTATTTTTTGTAGCAGTATCCTCTGGATTCGATTTTTTGTTATTATTGGTTCTGATATCTTTTCTTTTCTTTGTGACGTTGATGCTTCCTGTTCATCTTGTTGCAGTTTTAATTCTGGCTCTTTCATTTCTTGTGATAGCACTTTCTTTGCCATCACTTCTATTTTTTGATCTAGTGCTTGTTCTTGTTCTAAATGCTTCAGCGCTCCGTCTATTTTTAATATTAGTGCCTTCTTTCTAAGTTCCGCTTTCTCTTGTTTCAGGATTGCCTCTTTTTCTTTTAATTGCTCTTCCTCTTGTTCTAGAGCTTCCTCTTGCTTTATTTTCTCGAGTGTATTCTCTGTCTTTTGTGTCATAATTTCTTTTTCGAGTTCATCTATCTCGTACCCTAATGTTTCCTTGTTTTGATCCTCCGTTATCATCATTTCTGCTCGTTTAATCTCTTGGGTTTCTGGTTCATTCGGTTTCTCCATTATCGTTTCTTTTAACTGTCGACGTCTTTGTTTTTCCTCTTCTGTAAATTCTTTGATGGTCTCTATTTTCTCCATCGTATTTAATTCAACTGTTTTCTCGTTATCAGTTATCATATTTCCTTCCCCTTCGTTCTCAACACACTGCTCCGCAGTGTGAGTTTCATCTGGAATTTCCATTCTCATCATATTAATTCTCTTCGGGGTTTGTTTTCGATTCTCCCATCTTTGCTGGATTTCCTGAGCTTCCTCTGCTTGTAGTCTTTGCCATTCAGCTTGTTGTTGCTCTTGATATTCTCTAGTTCGCAGCTCTTGAATCTCCTCATTGCTTCTCATTACGTTGATTCGTTGTTGTTGTATATTAGTGGGCATCTGTTGCATCATCTCTTTTAATTCCATGGGCATTCGTTGTAGTGTTTCTCGTAGCATGTCTATCTCTTGCATCACGTTAATTTGTGGATTTCCCATAGAGTTGTTTAATCTTGATTGGTTTGGTTCTCTTTTTATGTTACATTGCCTTGCGAAATGTCCTTGTTGTCCACAATTGTAACATGCTTTGTTATTAGGTTGTCTACATATTTTCTCAGTATGCCCTAGTCTACCACATTTTTGACAAGTATAATTCCGGAAACAATTTTCTGGTCGATGTCCTATTCTTTGACATATGGAGCATTTTTCGTTTGTATTTGGATTGTTCCTGAAATTATTATTATAACTTACTTGGTTATTACCTCTATCCTCCGGGTTTCTCGTTGTTGGTGGCTTGAACATCTGCTGTGCTCTTGGAATGAATTGATTCATAGCTGGATTGGTATTGTTGTTTTGATTGTTAGCATTGACTGTTGATGTTGTTGGTTCTGTGGCCAAGACTGCCACTTGATATCCCAGTCCTAGATGGGCTTCACATCTGTTTGCGATTGCTACTGCTTTATCTAATGTTTCTGGTGCCAAGCATCCGAGGTTGGCTCGTATGTCTTCCCTCTTGATTCCTCTTATGAAGACGTCTACCATTTTATCTTCGGGCAAATCTACTTCTCCGAAGGCTTCTTTACACAATTTCTTTAATTCGCATGCGTACACTGCATTTGATTCATCTCGTCTTTGTTTTCGATGTAGGAAGTCCAATATCTTCCTATTTCCCTTTTTCTCTATTCCGAATATCTTTATTAAGAACTCTTTAATTTCTGTCCACGTTGTCAATTTCGTATCGTCTCTCGCTTCTTCTACAAATACATCTTGTGCGCTCCCTTTCAGGTACAAGGGTAGCCGCTCTTTTACTTTTTGATCTGTCCAGTGACAGATATTTTTATACACTTCAAATTCCTTTATGAATGTATCCAATTTGTTGAGGCTGCCGTCAAACGGTTCTCCTCTAAACTTTTCTCTGAATTCTCCTATCATCACATTATTGTTATTCAACATTGTATTTGCATCCGGAATTGAAGTCATGTTGGAATTTGTGGAATTTGCCATGTTTGAGTTAATGTTTGAGTTTTTCACTCTCTCTTCCTCGTTCTCTGCTTCTATTATTGGCAACCGGTTTTCTATATCGTTTATTTCGTTTTCTTCGCTACTGTTGAATTCGACGTCGGTTAATCCACTATCTGTGCCGGTTCCTGTCGCTGCTGTAATTGATACTCCGGTTTTGGCACTTCTACCGTTGCGAACTTTTCTCTTTTCTTCCGCTTTTAATAAACTTTTTTCTCTATTCTCTTGGCTTTTGCTTCTCGTGCGATTGCTGATGCTATCAATGTTTACGGTTATTCGGCTGCTTGACTGGTTTCTCTTCTCTTGCTTTGGTTGCTTTGAAACTTCTGGTTGCTTATCTGTTTGTAACTACTCAAAATCTTTTCTGCTCGTTTATTCAAATTCCTTTGTTATCACTTTGCTTTGTCGTTTGCTCTGAAATATTTTCTCTTTTGCTTTGCTTTGCACTTGACTTGGATTGCTTTATTTGACTATCGATTCCTAAAAATAAATAACACTCCAATATTCTATACTCTATACTAATTTCTCCTCCGTTTACCATACTATATATGTTATCATCCCCTGTTCGCATTTATCGTGGTGGTCTTCTTTATCTGACTCACCCCCCTCATTTTAAGTCCATTTTTAATTATCTATACCTCGTAATAATTATCTATTAATCTCGTATCAGTTATCTATATAGTCGTATCAATTATCTATATCATAATATCAATAATCATCATACTCATACTTTCATTCATTCCATTAATTGTTTTTCCTATGTCCCCCAAAAATTCATTTACTTAATCCTCAATCGCTGGCGCTCTATGCCCTCTATAATTTCCGTTGGCTCTTTGGCCTTCGGCTTCAACTCTTTTACTGGTCATCTGTGACCTTAATATCTATTCATAATCATATTTCATCTTTACTCATATCATATCTTATCTGGATTGCCTCAAGTATCTGATCATGATCATCCGGCCTTCTATTGCCTCAAGTATCTGATCATAATCATCCGGCCCTCTATTGCCTCAAGTATCTGATCATAATCATCCGGCCCTCTATTGCCTCAAGTATCTGATCATAATCATCCGGCCCTCTATTGCCTCAAGTATCTGATTATAATCATCCGGCCCTCTATTTCATATTATCTCTTATATCGGACTTGAGCTCAACAGTGACTTTTGGGTATGTTTGAGGCCTCACACTGACTCTCAAGCCATGGCGTCTTTTGGCCGCGCATTCTTCCGGTTACGCTTTACTCACCGCCATTCGGATATTTGGTACTCGGTGTGGGATCCGGGTTATTGTACCAAACTCCTCGCTGGGCAATAAAAAAAACATTCCCTCGGTACTCGGTGTGGGATCCGGGTTGTGTACCTCGAAGAATATAAAAGTATGGAAATGCCTAGACGTTCAATCAAGTTCCAAAAGCGGTTTACTTGATTTCCGAATAGTGAAAAGAAAAGGAAGTGCTCAAAAGTGGGAGCGGGAAATAAACTATCAAATCTCTGCCCGCTCCATCCATCAGATTTCTCGGCTCAATTCGGCCGCTCTCATCTGGCTTTAGTAGGACATTTTGAGTATGAACCATTTACCGGTTAGTTCACATCTCACCTACCGTTTGGCCCCGATACTCGGTGTGGGATCCGGGTTGTTGTATCGAGTGCCTCCCAGCGAAAAAAGAATCGTTCGATACTCGGTGTGTGATCCGGGTTTTTGTATCGAACGGCTCAGCGTCATCAGTCCCTTGGCTGATAACAACCTGAGCACGACAGTCCGTAGCTGTCCTCTGGTGCCTCACCACCAGCTAGGGAAAAAAAGAAGTCATCTCTAGGTACCTTTAATCTAACTATTAATTCTGTGCCGTGCGCACTCTTTCTCTCACCTCTCGGTCTATCTCTTCACACCCCCCTTCCAAATTTGTGGTAATCGCATCAGCAAGCTCCCCAAAAGAGGTGATCAATCTCTCGCCGGTTACTTGCTGACATACGCGACTTGGCCTACCAGTTCCTTTCTCAGTAGGGTTGATCAGGGTTTCCCTTGGGTGAGCGTACTATCACTAGATAGCTCAGGTTAACCATTTTTCCTCGTCCTATCTCAATATAATATCAATAAATATAATATCAATAAAACAAAAAGAAGCATACACTAGGAAACTCGGTTGTCGAAATTTTTCCGTCCAATGTTTTGTGTCTCTGTGCATGTGTTTTAATTATTTCCCTAATTCGGCTTTTATGTTTTTGGTCTATTACCTTTGTTTATCGTTGTCAGGTGGTTTTATTATTTATAAACATTGCATATTTCTTTTATATTCGTCTTATCATCTGATAATAATTCAATTAATACACATTTATTTCATTTCATCATAACAATTCATGGAAAGTAAACCGTTAGTCTTTCCTTTATCTTTCGTTGGCATAACATACAGTGCGACTCTTGTGCGCATCCATGACAATAACTCAGGTGTCCGCAAGGTATCACCATTACTCGTGCTTCCTCTGTTTTGCACGCATAACATTCCACATAAGCCTTGGTTTGCTCTTTCATTGTTGTTGCAATCTCGTCTTCAATGTTTTTGACTTTTTCCATTAATTTGTTCCAGCTTTTCCCAAATTGGGTTATCTCTAATCTCATAGATAGGATTTCATATATTCTTTCGGTTGTTACATCTTCATCAATATCGATCAATTTTATTAATATGCAATGTTCATCGGAGTACAGGTTTGAAATCGTTGATATATCCTCTTTAGCTCGTTTAATTAATTTTTGTTTGTTGATTAGTTCCTCTAGGTTATCGTTCTCGATGTTTAGGATACCCTTTAGTTTTTCTATAATTTTTATTGGTTCCATCTAAAATTATTAAATCTCTTTTAATTACCCTTTTAAATTTATTTAAATACTAATTAACTAACTTCATTCAATTTTTAGTCTTTTAATATATTTTGCTTCATTTTATCAACTACTATTTTAATCACTACTCGTTGTAATTTATTCTATTATCGTTGACTTCTCTACCTGATTCTATTGCTTTCCCCGTAGTTTATCGTTATTCCCTTACTTACCCCATTTCATTTTATCCCGCATTTTGCCCTTTTAATTATGTGTTGTTTGCTTATGTGTCTTGTGAGTGTCGTTGGTCTCTTACAAGGGTGTTGTGTCGTCAAGTATTGATGGATGTTGAATGCTTTGACGCTGATATCTATATAACTTTAACATAATTTCATATCAGTTTGTTTGCTTGGGTTTTGTACAAGAAGGTCATTCAATCCCGGCTAAGGGTGTACTGACAGAATTCTCTGTTGTTTCTTAACTTGATGGTTTTGGTCTTTCCAAATAACAAAGCTTCAATCCCAGCTGAGCCCCCAAATTTGTACTTGGTGGGCTAGTCGTTTATTTCCTTGACATTTCCTCTTATCTTGTAGTAAGGTTGTTCGTTTTCCATTTATCGTTCTCTGGGCTTTTGTTTCATTGTTATTACATCTCTCCGCGGTTTGACAAAATGTCGTCCCGACATTTTCAATTTAAACCTTAAACATATGTCTATATTTCCTTTGGTTTTTCGCAAAAACAAAGCTTCAATCCCGGCTGAGCCCCCAAATTTGTATGGTGGGTTACAGGGTTTCATTGTTTGTTTGAACTAATCGGTGGTTGCCCTCGTAACGCCATACAAAATGATACTGATCGCCACTTGGCACCCGTTGCTAGGCAACGTTGGTAATGTGTTCAAGTGGTGGATTGCCCGCAAAAATTGAGTACCATGTGCTAGTACTGTAGTTGCTCGGACAATCCTCGGGTTCACGAGCTGTCGATAGAAGACCTGTGCTCGCTTAGCTCTGTCCCTCATACTATACAGGATTCGTTCTTAATTGGCTGTAGAAAACTGAGACTTAATAAGGTTACTTGTGACAATACTGACATGCAATTCCAAAGAAACGACTCAACTAAGACTAAAACTACTCTATTTGAATCAATCACATGTGGAATATTTACTGTTTGGCGTTTTGCAGCTGCGTTGCTCGACGTCGGGCACGTTCCTTACGTCCCGGTCGACGATTATTGATGAGTTGTTCTGTTGGCTTAGTGGTTGTCCGCGGCATTTGGGTTGGGGCGAAGATGAGCGGATAAGTGACCGCTTCACCCTCCCGGCATACTGCTAGGGCGACTTCGAGTCCCCGAATTTGAGTGCGCAGACTCTGATTGAGCTGCCGCTCTTCCTCCCAGCCTTTCTGAGCCGCTGTGAGTCGATGGTATACAGCTCTCACCTTTGCTGGATCAACCCAGGTTGCTTTTAACTGTTGAGCCTCTCGAGTTAATTGAAGGATTTGGGCGAGTAACTCTGCGTTCGATTGTCTTGCTCGTTCCAGTTCCGCTCGTAGAAGTTGTAGGGACGACATCACTATAACAGGAGAGCAGTTAAATTCTTTATGGTCTTCATTAAATCAAAGTCTTATTACTTAATTAAACAAATTGTATGAAGCTGGTTTATCTATGAGATATAATAACGAATAAGAAAAACAATAACACTTAATATTTAAATCAATTTCTACAACACTTCGTCATTTCTATAGTTCTTCTTCAGGGGATTCTCTCTCTAAACTCCTCTTCAGAGCCGCCACTGTATAGGGCCGCCGGGTATCGCGGACTGGGTGAGGTGGGTATGCCTCCGCGATGAGTCCGACGCGGATGTCCTCCTCCACGTTCGTGAGGTACATCCGGGTTTTGACCACATTGAGGTCCACTTGCTCTTGTACTTGTTCCCAGAAGGTGAGGAGATTTCTGGCGTGATCATATATTTCTTCGGCCGGGTACTGTTGTCCGGCGAGTCCACAAGGATCGGATTCGAGGCCCAACAACCGCCAAATAGTCGGGTGTGGCCACCGGGGTGGAAGTTGTTCGGTAGTCGCGGCAACTGTTGGTACCTCTCCTGGGTGTGGTTCCTCAACTACTTGCATGGTAATTTGGTCGATAGGCATATCTAAACTGTTATCGTTATCAAATTCGATTAAATCGTCTGCTTATAATAATGCTAGACTAAACGTTGATTATATTATCGCTCTTAGACCGATTAAACTCTACTAGCTTGATTAGTATTACAACTCGAAACGACTAGGGTTATTTATCTATGATGTATTCTGTTGGCTAACTCCTCATAACTCTTGTTAATGATGGTAATAATTAGAACATGTTAGATGATATTTTTAGGGTTGGGCAGATGGGTGAGTCGAAAATCCACTATCTATCAGGCATTAATGTTTGTTAAGTGGATGGAAGTACCACTAATTAAGATTCATTTAAAATTTACTAAGTATTTGGTGCTACTATCTGTTAGAAATCAGTTTCAAAACTCAAAGGATCCGCTATGGTATCAGATATTGAGGTTGATTTAAGGTTTACCAACTACCTACGGCTGGTTGAGATTAATTCTGAAATTTATTAAATATATAAACGTCATATTAATTAACATGAAGTTACAATTTACTAATACATAACATCGATGTTGATTACACTAATTCTAAATCCGCTATTCCATGGTACTAATGTTTAATCGAAACCGAGTTAAAGTTTACCGGTTGTACTTAATTTGACGATATTCAATTTAGTCACATCCTGTCAGGACGATGTTGGCGGAAACGTCAATCCCTTCGATCGAGCGGATGTTAAATTCATTCAAGGTAGGTTTCCGGTTTCCGGTTGATTCTCTCAAGTTAATTTAGTTATCGATCGGCTACTTCTGTTATCGACTTAGTGCAATTTTCGGTTGTGTTGTGCGCGTAGACTTTCTAATGATGGGACTCCTTATCAAGCATCACTTTGATATGTTTATTCGTCTAGGTTGGACTATATCGGATTTTACGCGCGTCGTAAGTCAATTTCTCGTGATTTTGTTGGTGTATTTATTAACTTTATAGTTATTCGTTTGGCGTCAGGATATTCGTCAGATATCGAGAAAATCTTTCTAAACTGAATGACTATCATCAAGTTGAATCTAATATTATTAATCGGTTCGCGTTTCTAATTCGGATCAGTTTCGATTTTATCCCTGCCTTTTTTCCATAGTGTTAACTTGGGGTTTTGTCAATTTTATTCAATAACGGATTGGTATCCATTTGTTGATTCATTCATTTTGGTTCTTTTAATCACGATTTCTTTATGTTAATCAGACTTTATTTTATTTTGGTCAGTGAATAATATTTTATACCCCATTTTATTCTAGGTTGCTAAGTTTTTAAGTGAGGAATTTATATATTTTAATCCATCTAAGTAAATCAAAGGAAAAGCTCCGTTTATTACGCAATGAGTTTGTACTATTAATCAACGAATTATTTTATTATCATCGATCGTTTTTTCGACATTTAACCAAATGAGTGCTTTATTTTTAATTCGTAATTTTTCCTTTTATTTAATCAGTGAATAATTCTTAGCAATTAACTAGACGATTACTTTATAATAAATCTTTAATTCCTAACGTTTCTCCTTTTATTTAATCGATGAAGTTTGGATTATTAATCAACAGATTATTTTATTTTTATCAATAATTTTCACCATTTAACTGAATGATTACTTTGTTTTAAGACCTTTCCTTTGCTTTAATCAATGAAAATTCGGATCTTTAATCAACAATTTAATTTAAGGGGTTTCATACTATTATTCGAAAATTGTTTCACCTTTAATTGATACGTTTCTTTATTTGAAATCAATGAATTCGATTCTTAGTTGCTTTCATTTTTATCGGGGTTGCTTTCGTTTAGATCAATACATTACTCGTTCTTACTCCAAGGCAGATTGCTTTTATTGAAATGAATTATAATAATCTAACTGATGGATTTATTTGCTAATACCCTAATCAATAATTTACGGGCGTTTAAATTATCTTTACCCAACATTTACTTAGATTTTTAGCCATAAAACACTTTACTTCTACAATCAATGGTTGCTTTAATTTTTAACAATAATTTCAATTTAATCGAATTCGATGACTCCCAATGAATTTTATTTATTTCAAAATGTTAATCCAAATAAAACACTTTACTTTTACAATTAATGGTTATTTTTTAATAATTTCAATTTAATCGAATTCAATGATTCCCAATAAATTTTGTTTGTTTCAAAATGTTAATCAAAGTAGTTATAACAACGATTTCAGTTAATTTTACCCGAGTACCCTTTCCCTTTAATAGGCCTTAGACGCATATTGTGTTCATATTATATTTATTGAGTGCCCACTGGACTACTCGGTGTGATAATTTTAAGCCGTATGTAACATAATTTTAGGTCGATTTTACAGATTTGAGAAACGAGGAAGCAGCCAGAGACTTCTTCCTTATTTCTCGCTTCAGCTATAGGGATAATATTGACGTTACGACCGCTGCGTTGCGCACGCTGAGTCTTCACGGGTACATATCATTGGCGATTTTCCACGCACTTACATGCCTCTGTACTATGTTGATTTTACTATCTTGCGTGATGTGTCGGCTGTGGGCCGGAAAAATTTCGACATTAAAATTTATAAAGCATAAAATAAGTTAGATATATGTAGAATAATTTAAATATTTCAATAATATTTATTAATTAGGACAAAATAACAGAAATTACCCTTCATGACCATTCCAAAATTTTCATACAAAACATAAAATATCATAATAGAAAACATAAATGCCTCTCTCCCCACACCGCCGTCAAGCAGAGCTCTACAGAGATGCTATGAACGTGGTGTGGAAAGATGGCTCCAACATAAATATTTCTCACCTAGAATAATAAAACAAATTCTCGAAATGGTTCTAAACTGGTCTGAAAAATGGTTTACAAATAGATTTAAAACAATTCACAATTTTCAAAATGGTTAAAGTTCAAACTTGGTTTGAAAAAATGGTTAATGGTAAATTTTCAAAAATGGTTAAGTTAAATGTGAAAATGGATCAGTATTTATACCTATTTGTGTGACGTGTGATTTTTGATGCAGTAAAACAAAATTCGACCTTGTTATTTTCTAGCAAATTCTATTATTTATTTTTATTATTTTTCGATTTATTTTTCGATTTATTTTTATAATTTTTTATTTAAAATTTTTATTGAATTATTACTAATTCAATTTTTCGATTTAAATTTCACTTTAATGAACTTTAATTGATTTTTTCAATTTCGTCGAATTTGTTGTGTTTTCTTGTTATATTTGTATAGGTATCGTGCGAATCTTGGTGCATTTTGTTAATATTTTAATTTATTTTTATGTTTATTATTTTATATTTAATTCTTTTATTTTCTCAGATTTTATCGGGTTTACTTGATGTTTCAGTGGGTTTATTTAAATTGCGTGTTATTTTTGCGTGTGTGTTTCTGATCCATTTAAACATTTTCCAAGGCCGTTTACGTTCTGGCCCAACACCTGTCACCACTGGTCGGCAACTTGCGTGGGTACATAAATGAGAGCTCTGGATGCATCTATAATTAAGTTACATAAGTATATTCCCCGTAGGTTTGTTGAGATAGTAAAATGATTATCCAAAGGTCAAGAAACTTTTTATGGGGTCACTACACTTAGGAGTATTTTACGGCACGAACCTACGGTTACGGACTTAAAATTCGTTCGTCGAGTGTTAGGTAGTGTTTTTCGAACCAAAAGAACCGCAATAGGGTTTATCAACTAGAATTATTATACCCACAACTCCTTACCAAGCAACATTTCATCTATCGGATATTTAGTAATGAAAATATTTATTAAACAAACCAAAAAAAAATAAAATAATAAATTAAAGAAAATTATCTAACAATTATTAATCAATACACTACTGTTAAATGAGACACAAATATATTAACCAAGTTCATTTAGCAAATTATAATAGAAAAGAAAAATTTTAAATTAAAGAAAATTATTCAACAATTATTAACCAATACACTACTGTTAAATGAGACACAAATATATTAACCAAGTTCATTTAGTAAATTACAATTAGGAATAAATGTTCGGATAAATATAGTATTAAGTTGCTTAAAAATGATTAAAATTCAAACCTTCACTTATCATAGTCTGACCCCTCCTCATATTTATCAAATGAACTTGGTATCATCATTTACCCACCGAATAAATCTTTAATATGGAGACTGGAATAAAATCACGTTCTACCTAACGAATAGTAATCGAATAATACACAACAAATATTTATTAGCTGAAACAAAATTGAATTTTCGCTACTGAATAATAACTAATAAAAATGTTACTTAGGGAAAATCAAATCCCTTTTATGGAATAATAACTAAAATTGCCCATTGAATGAACTAAAAGGAAATCAACTCTGTCCATGGCATACTAGTTGGTGGTTAATACTCTAGGTTAGTTTAGATCAAGTTAAATTCCTATCGATTTGGATATCTGGTTCAGAAAAATGGTAGCTTTTTCAGTATCGTGTTTCTTATGGTTCCTGGCATTGAGTGTTGGGTTGCTGCGGTGGATTCCTTATTTAATACTCATGTGGATTAATAGCGGGATTTAAATGAAAATACAAGATCTACTTGAAATTCGTGATACTGAATCCGGATCTATACCCTCCAAGACTTTCCTGGCCATATTGACTGTATTTGTTTGAGTGGATTGGTCGTACATTTTAAATTCTCCGAAAAAAAATATATATTTGTCAGTTCTCGCTTGTCTATGTCCCTTGTGTAGTTCGGAAGTTCAACGAGAATGTGTGCGGCTGTATCGATCACCTTCATCACTAACCCGGGCAAGTACTGGTGTTGTGGTTAGGTAATGACTTGTTGATTTTTCACCAAAATGTCACGACATGCACTATTCTTGGGTGCGGGATAAGACGTGCGTGGCCTGGTGTGTCTGCTAGGGTCAATGCTTCTCGTAATATGTTACAAATATAACTTTGATCAACTATTTCATATATATTATTATAAATAATATTTAGGAAAATTAGTAACAATAACTATTCTCCAAAAATATGTATTTTTTTCGGATATTATTATTCAAAAAATGTGAGTTAAATTATTTTTGAAGTTAATAAAATTATTATGTGCATTAAATAATTATATTTTTTATAAAAATTTTGTAAAAAATCATCGATTATGTACACAAAATAATTTGGTTTATGATTATTTTTTAAAACTTACCAATATAATTTAAAAATTTATGCTTTTTTCGGATTTCAGGTTTTGCTTTTTTCGACAGAAATATCTGAAATATTAGATTAATTTTAGTTTTAAGGGTAAATCTTATGAAGATACATCATCATTTACTCGAAATTTCCTAGCAAAAACCTCAAAATTTAAATTAAAAATTTTTTCCGCGATTTTTCTTTCTAAAATTATCTCAAAAATGTCTATAAAATTATTTATTATAGGGATTTTTTCAACTTCGGATGGCTACATGTTAAAAGTTAGCATGTATGTTTTATTATAGGTTGAGTTAATGTGCATTATTTTATTTCTCTATCACTTTTTGTGTCTCTATAGTTTAGGGTTTGTCTCATTGACGATTTTACAAGCAACCTCAAGGTGAGTTGGTGTGTTTATATGCTATAAATTTATTGATTTTCTTTTATATTATAGGTAATTTATCTCAGTGACAGCTGGTGTAATTGTGTATTACTAATTATCTGCAGAATTCTTGCACACCGAATTCCAGTCGGGCAATCGATCACTATTCTAGAAATTGAATAACAATTTTTAGTGTGGCATTATTGAAAAATTAAATTTGGGCTTCCATGATGGTAGGTTGAATTTTTGTAATTATTTTATCTCAGTCTTCCTCTTCATTCATTCAGGTGGCGATCTATACTGGCGAAACTCGTGATGATTGTAAGTATTAATTTACGGCTGGAACTTTGGGTTTGGAATTTTTATTATTTCAGGATTTTGATTTTGTGTGATTTATTCCTAAACGACCTTATGAAAGAATCCAATGGAGATCCCCCTACAACGTGATCGCAATAGAAGTCGGTTTATTCCCCTGTTAGTTGCCCCGTTGATCTAATCGGGACATCAGATTTTATCGTCGCTTGGAATTTATCTTAGTTTATTTGTTTTAAATAAAATTCTATTTTTACTTTTGGATTTGGGTGGTGGAATGTGGGTGGCGATCATAAACGCGGGTGAGTTTATCTGTTACCTCATATTATATTAAGAATATTTTGATCTCAATATTTATTAAAAAATGATAGCAAAACTTCACCCAACTTTAGGGATTTTTTTTTATATTTGGGGAAGTTATCGTATTTACTTCAATCGATTTTCACGCATTTATTTTGTTGATTCTAAATCGTTCAGGTTATTGTGACGGGATCATTGGGATTCCGCAGGGATTAGCTTCCTCTATTTTGCGTTGGAATTGAAGCTGTTCAAAATTTTTATCGAATTTCTTAACGTAAATTGGGTGGTTCTTAATTTACCTTTTCTTTTTGCATTAAATTTCTAAACATGGGGTTGGGAATTACAGTAATATATGAACTTCGACTTGATTTAATGAAATTGCTTTCATGGTTTATAGTAATTATGCTATCATATTGAGTCCTACTATAACATTACCTATTTAAATTAATCTACCTTTACTTGGGTAACAATATTGGTCTCGATATGAAATTAGTAACACCTAACTGCTACCGTCATTTTAGGTTTACTGAAATGATTTTATTTATCTAGGCTATTTTGAGGACAATAACCATGGAAATTTATAATGATTACCCTATTGGTTTTATTTACCACAATTTAACGTTCATAATAGGTTTAAATTCATAACAACTACTTGAATCCCTAATTTACGTTCATAACCTAGCTTAAAATTATTAATTATTATAAGTTCGTGACAACCGCCCATATTTAGGATGACTTTAGATTCATATCAATAGCTTGGAATTTATGGTTATTTTAGGTTCAAAGCTACTGTTTGAGTTTATAGTTGATTAAATTTCATAACAACGATTTCATTTTTCTATTTTCCCGTTACCCTTCCTTTGGTTGACCTTAGGCGCAATTGTGTTCATATTATATTTAATGAGTGCCCCCTGGACTACTCGTGTGGTGATTTTGAGTTGTATGTAGAATAGTTTAGGTCGAGTTTAAAGAAAACGAGGGACGAGGAAGTAGCCAAAGACCACTTCCTTCTCCCTCCTTTCTTCTATACGGGATAATATTGACGTTCCGACCCCTGCGTTCCGCACGCCGGAGTCTTCACGGGCACGAATCATTGGTGATATTCCACGCACTTACACGAATTCGAATAATATGTCGGATTTTATTAACTTGTGATGTGTCTTTGGCTGTGGGCCGGAAAAATTTCGACAAATATAAAACAAAGTTTTTATGAGTTATAAATATTTTATTAAAATAACAATATAAATTACCCAATCCAAGCATAACAAATTTATCATAAAACATCACCCTCCCCACGCCGACACCCAAGCAGAGCTCAATCGAGGTTGCGAGGATGTGACGTGGAGAGAGCTTTGAAATAAACAAAACTCTCACTCACTTCGTAAATAAACTATTTCTCAAATAAGAATGATTTTCAAGTTTTCAAAAGCCGATTAAACGATTAAAATTGTGTAAAAATGAATCGGTATATATACTTATTGTACGACCCTAACCTTGCGTGTTCTTTTTGATTTAGTAAAACAAATTCTGACCTTGGAATTTTCTGGTATATTCTAATCTTTAATTTTATTATTTTTAGATTTTATTTGACAATTTTTTCTTTAGATTTTTAATTGAATTATTTCTAATCCAAATTATTTGATTTTTATTTCATTTTCATGAAATTTCTCATTTTTTATTAAATTGTCAAATTTGGTCAAAATCATTGGGTTTTCGTGTTATGTCTATATTTATTTCGTGCGGATCTTGTTGCATTTTGTTATTATTTTAATGTTTTTTTGTGTTTATGATTTTATATTTTATTGTTTTCTCTCTTATATTTTGATAGGGTTAATTGATGTTTTATTAGGTTTGAATTTAAATCTGCACGTTATATTTGCATGTGTGTTACCGATTCATATAAACATTTACAAAGCCGTTTGTGTTCTGGCCCAACACTAAGAAAATAAAATTAGATAAAGAACTAATTGAAAAAGATTTTGAAATAGAAGAGAGACGTCATAAGCTGGTATCTGTGGGGTTAGTAGTGTTTATAACCTTGACCCCTTTCATACAATATTATGTGCCTTTCACTGGTTACCCGTTGCTAAGCAACGTTGGTACTGTAACCAATGGTTCTTAGACCGTCAAAGGTGAGCTTTGTTTCCAAAATGGCTAAGATCCGGTCTGCAGCTGGTTCAGCGAGATACCGATAGAAGGTATGTGCTTGTCTTGCTTAATTAGATCCCTTACTTTCTTCATATTTTTACTTATACAATCCATGGCCCTCTTTTTACATAAAACTCCTTTCGTCGGTAAAACGTTTGAATTATATAATAACCAAATTAAAACACAAAAGTTTTATTTCCGATATAGGACAATTACATTCATGCCACGAATATTGACCAAACATCGTCAAAATCGTTCATTGTTTAGGTTCTGACGCTTCCTGCGCTCACGCTCGGCTTTTCCTGGCCTAGTATGCATTTTTTGTTTGCCTTGAGGTTTCTTTATGCATGACTGATTCTGGTAGGCAACTTGTGCCGGGGCGAATACTAAAGGGTAAGTGACAGCATTTCCCTCTTGGCTTGCCACTACTGCAACCTCGAGTCCACGAATTTGGATCTTTTGGGCCTGGTTCAAGGCCTTCTCCTCCTGCCATCCATTTTTAGCCGCATTTATCTTTTGATAAAACCGTTTTACCCGGGATGGTTCGATCACGTAGCTTTAGTCCGCTGGAGCTCGCGACTAAGTTGTACACATTGCTGGTGCAGGTTGATATTTTCTCGTCGCAGCTTTTTTAGTTCTAGCCCAATTTCTCTGATTGCGTCCATTGCTGAATTTATCGGCAAAATTAATAAATGGAATTAACTACAATTTTACAAAAGAAACAAAATATTTATGGGGTGAAATAGGTTCAATTTCTATTAAACATATATGGAATCATTAATAGTGACCTTAACTAAACTCTCTAAATCACCACATCATCACAATTTACAACTACAATAAACTTTCCAGCTAAACTAAATCAAAATTTTAACGATAAAAAAAACACTTATTTTTATTTCGATTACACGTTTAGTGCAGTTTATTTGGTGATTCCGTGTCCGTAATTTCCATTCGGTGTTTCTTGCTTTAGGAGCCGTCGAGAATAGGCATGTTCTTCAGTTCCTCTGTTAATCAGTATCTCCCGGATGTCCGGCTGAAGAAGATGCTCAGTAACAACCAGGTGCACCGGTGCATTGAGCTCTAAGAGGGCCGGATCTTTCGGATTGTATGCTACGCAGTAGTTTGGTAAGTAGCCGTAGGAGCTCGGATATCTGCATTAATCTTCGCCAATCGTCTACGTTGCTGGTTAGCTTGACATCTGTATCTTCTTTCAAGTTGCTTGAATTGATGAAGTGCCACCTCGGCTTCATGGCGAATTTCTCGAGCTGGGTTTCGCCCTGGCTTTCGTTTTATGGCGAGACTGGGCAGTTCCACATCCTCGTCATGATGGTTTTTACTCCAGTTCCATATGTGGATAGGAAGTATCCCCGATCCCACAGAGCCTGACAGTAGCGTCTCACGAACTTGCTCGGAATTATGAAAGTTGTCCGATTGCCATCTTTCCACTGGGTACCAGAACTTCCTATCACCATTACATATCATTAACGTTCACATGACGACATATTATCATTACGAATAGTCTAACTACCTTTCGGATTTTATATACAATCTGGTTTGACTTGTCTCGGGTTAGTTAGAAAAGATAAGTTGTTCACGGTTCTCTACTGGTAGGGTCGGTGGGGCAAAATCTTATCAAATTAACACATTTATTGAAAGGAAATATTCTAGAAAAATCCAAATACCTATCAGCCATTTACGTCCGCCTTCATCCATGATGATATAACCCAAAATTCAATATTATTCTATACGTTAAAGATTATTTATTGGGAACCTTTTTTAAAAAAAAACCCAATATATGCTACCTATGTAATTTAGGTTTAAGTTCAACAATCAACCTATGCTATTAACATGATACAAAATTAACCTTAACCCTTTCTAAGGTGGTGGCAAAATACTGTACACCACTTTAAACTAATAAAAATATCTAAGTGTAACGCTGTCGGTATTCATTTTTACTTTTGGTACAACTACTGACATATATTAAGCCACAAGAGGACAAATTTATATTATTTGAAACCATAGATGTGTTTTCCACTATATTTATTGACAGCTGACAGCTGAGTTTTACACCACTTTTAGTTTCCTTTTCCTTAGAAAGGGTTAAAATAAAATCATGTAATAAATGTAATACAAAATTTACGAAGAACAAATATTTGCACCTAAGATGTGTTATCTACTATAGCATATGGCAATTACTTTTATCCATAAGATTTATGAGTTGAAATCCCTAAAGACTAATCTACTCTATCTGCCTACTATAATATTAATCTCAACCGGTATTAACAACATAATAAAATAGATAAAATAAAATAAAATTCGAAATATATTAATTACTAAATCAATTGTGTTAAATTAAATGTCGATAAATCGATAAATATTAGTGGTCACAATTATGTGATTGCTTTGTTAATAAAGTGGTACAAGATGAAAATAAATATCGGCAGATTGTTAACATTTTGTTAGAAATTCATTAATGCCATCATAAAATTAAGAAAACAACACTCCAAAATTTAAAGTATATTGATTACGAAAAATCGACTAGAAATAAACTATAGTATCGTAAAATAGATTGCCTTACCCGACGCGTAACCTCCAGAACATAACCATTCCTTCTTTGTGGCCCGAGATTCATGAAACTCCTGAACGCAAACTTTTATTTGGTAATAGCTTAGTGTGCTGTTTGTAGAACAAGTTCCTGGTTCTCTCCTCCGGTCCGTCTCGTGGACTTGACTTCATGTTTTTTCATACTACTTCGGTTTGACATTTGCTTGATGAAATAATGGTGGTTCTCACCTGACACTGGGTATTTATGAAAGTGAATGACTCATGCCTCACATGAGCGGGTAAGCACTTGCAAACTTGTGGCATTTTCTCATTGGCTTAATTTGTATTTCAAATTTGCTGCTCCGGTAAACTGACATGTTCTTGGATTCTCGGATACACCTGATTCAATTCATTAAAAACTTCTATAATAGAAGTTTTAATGAACAACCAATTACAATTATGGTTGTTTATCAATTAGCCATTTTTAAAATGGCTGGCAGGTAATTTTTTTAATAAAGTATATTTTAGGACTTGGATTGTGATCTCGTATGTTTATGAGATCATTATTCAAGCTCTTAAATAATACTTTTCATCATCATTTATTATAAATTTAGTTTTAATTAGTTTTTTTAGGTTTTTTAGGAATTTATGCAAATTAATGGAATTATTTTCTAATAAATGTAAGTCCGATTAATTGAAAACTAAAATTTATTATTAAAAAGTTTCTATATTCGAATAAACTATTCTTCTGTTCCTTGGAAATTTGTTTTGGCTGCCATCTTTTTTACCTTTGACAAATTCAAATTTTTGATAATTATTGATTTTATGAGGCTTTGGAAATTTCTGTTAATTTCCCAAATTTATAAAAATCTTCCCCATTTTCAATGGTATTAATGATTTGGATTTTTTATACTTTATAAAAAAAAATTTTTTTATCGGAAAACTTATGTTTTCCGTATTTTTTAAACTCCTCATTTGAAGGTTCTGGTTCCACTGCTCCTGGTAAATTGCAAATGAGGTAAAAACTCAAAAACCTAGAGTTTCGATGGATATTTTTGAAATATCTGAAAAGTTGTAAAAATATTAAATTGGTTGATTTTCTTGAAAAATCTTACGAAATTATTTCTTAATTTTCTCTACAACTCAAAGTAGAGTTTTTGGTATTTTTTTCAAAAATTTTCGGCTTTAATTCAAAAAAAAACTTGTCTAAAAAGTTACTAAAAATAGTTTTATATAGAGTTTTTAATGAATTGAACATTTCTACATATTGAAAGTTTGCATGCATTATTTACTATGTATTATGTTTTTATGTTAAAAAAAAATTTTCTTCTAATTCCTTCCTTCCTATATTATAAGTTTTTATTCAATTGAACAAATTACATGCAGACACGGGTAAGTATGTATGTCCCTATATTATAACTTTATTGATTTTTTCATTTTATTATAGGAGTTTTTAATGAATTGAATCAGGTGTATCTGTGTTATTTGTTGGGTGTGGATTGCTAATCGATGTCTTCTGCCTTCATCATCAATGCACACCTACTTCGGATGCACCAGAGCGACGTGCGATTCCCCGGCACACCAGTAGCCATTTTCCTGTGATTCTTTCATCACGTCAATTCTAAAAGAAAAATCTTTTATTTTTAAATTCTGAAGATTCCAAACACCAGATTCTTATAGGAAGCTCGATCAATGTTGCAGTACGTCGGTTGGTTATTTGTTTACTGTCGCACAATTACAATATTTGGAATTTTAGATATTTATCTATAACTTGGGTGATATCTATTGTTCATGAAGAATCTACATACTATCTATCCGTGCTTTTCAGTGGAGTCAATTACAAAGGGATTTCTTGGTGAGTATCTTGTGTTGGTTGGTATTGTAATTTCTTCTTTTAAGGGTAGGGATTACGACAATTTTTATTGGGTCCGGATGGTCGGATGCTTCTATTACAAAGACATGAGGTGGAGTTACTCGTTGTCTATCTCTACTTTATGAAAAGGTGAGACCTATCTTTTTTTCCTTTGTTCATTTTATATTTGAAATAAACTAATTGACTCGTAAATTTCTATGTATGTTTGTATATGATTATTATTCCATTTTCAGGTGGAGAATTCTAAGTCTCCTAAGTATTATAATCATTATCATGCTTTAACAAATTATTATGACGGACGGATTCTATACTCATCCCTACGCTTTAATGTTAAGTGTTTTGTAGTTATCATGGAAATAAATTATTTAACTAATCTTTTATGTATGAGGGATTTCGTGGACTTATTATGGGTTTTACTTCAGATTCTATGGCGGCTTAGTTTGGATTTATGTGAGGCTAGTTTTGTTAATAAATTAAGTTTTAATTTGTCTTTTAATTTTGGGGGAATGCTTGTTGTGTGTTGGCTTCAGGGTCGGATGCGTTAAATTCGTCATGTAAATGTATTCTCCGTATGATTGTAGGGTCAATGAATGATTAGTTTGTGGGGTTTTACTCTCTATTTTACTTTTTGTGAGTTAATAGATATTTTTACTAATAGGGAAGTGGTATGCTCGATTGTACTTTCACAGATATAACTTTAGAGGCCGTTTTTAGGGATCTACTTTTAATTCATTGATACTAGCACATTGGTTTAGTTTTTTCGAGACATTATTAGTGTTTTATAACGGTTAAATCTTTATATTGCTAACTTAATTTATCGTTTAATTCCTATCTATACTATTTAGTAATTTTTATTTAATTTTACTAACATGATCGTAACACCGTAAGAAACCTTCCCTTTAACCACAAGTTGATCTTAAGATGTTTATGTGTTTACATTAGATTTTAAGAGTGCCCACTGGACTACTCTGTGTGATAATTTTATTCGATAGGTATAAAATTTTAGGTCAATTTTTCGGGAGTGAGTGGAAAGGGAGTCAGCCAAAAGACTTGTTCCCAATCTCGCCACTATCCCTAGAAGCGGAATGATTTGATGTTTGAGCCCGTTGTTACTCACGGCGAGGTCTCTCACGGGCACGAGTTATTGGCGGATGAACCGCACTTACACCACTCGATAGGGATGTGTGATTTTAATTACTTGCTGGTGTGTGGCTGTGGGATGGAAAAATTTCAACATTAGTAAAAACAAATTCATCTTTTCGTATCGTATAATTCCCATAATATTCGTTACATAGTTGCATCATTCACATGACATACTCATAATCATCGTTCATGCTCACTTCAATAGTTTTCGATAGTTTTAGAAATTTCTGATCGTTCTCGAGTCTTGTTTCTAGCAGCTTGTGATCCAATGCTGTTTTTTCTGTTAAAAACGTAAGAGCTTTTTAAGAGAAAAAGTGATCCCTCACAAGTGATTAAATTTATGTGAAAATGAATTGGTATTTATACCTATTCTGTGACCTTAATCTTGCGTGTTAAATTTAATGCGATAAAACAAAATTTGACCTTGAGATTATTTGTATAATCTAACTCTAATTTTTATTATTTTCGTGATTTAATTTGACAATTTATTCATTTAATTTTTATTTTAAATTATTTCTAACCAAAATTATTTTATTTTGAGTCGACTTTTTCGTTAATTCTCTGTTTTTACATAAATTGTCAATTTTTCGGTCAAATTTTATGTTATTTTTATGTCAATATGTTATTTATGTGGATCTTGATGTTATTATTTTAATTTATTTTAATTTATTTCAATGTTTATTGATTTTATATTTTTAATTATACCTTTCTCGCATTTTAAGGTGTTTAACTGATGTTTTATGGGCCTGATTTTAAATCTGCATGTTATGTTTGCGTGCTGTTTCCAATTCGTTTAAACAAAACTCAGTGCTAGCCCAACATATCTACCTTATCGATGACGAAGGTTAGTGAGTTGCATTCAAATTTTCTGATTCGACAGGCACACGTTGATATGTGTATCTTGAATAAGTTGAATGACTCCTCAAAGAATTCAATCATAGATAGTGCAGTCGTGTTAGCAAATGGACCCACAAATTATGGAACAATAAATAATACATTTCTCGAAAATCATGAAGAGTGGATCAGAAAGCTAATAATTTGGCAAGGTTTACTAGCATTTCTTTATTAGGAGTAATCAATCAAGATAATGAGACCAATGCACGAAATGTTTTATCAAAGTTTCTGCCAAATGAAAATGAAAGCAGCATCGAAAAAATATGTACAGTGAAATGTGATGTTAATCATGGCAATGAAGAGGTAATAGATTATTTATTGTCAAAATTAGATGGACAAATTACGAATCATTAAAGCATTGGTGTTGCTTAGGCCTTGGTTTATCGGCTATGGGAACAGGGCATGTAACTATTTATGATAAACACAAATCATCGTTTTTTGATGATAACGCAGTAACTGGTGAAGCTGCATCAATCACGATAGGCCTAGTGATGTTAAGCAGAGGTTGCAATGACATTGTTAAAGAAATGAAGACTTTTGCCAAGGAAACTACTCGCGAGAAAATAATTCGAGGATTAGCATTGGGGAATATAGCTTTACTGATGTTTGGTATATGGGAGAATGTAGATGATGTCATTGAAGAATTAATATGTGAACCTAATCCTATTCTCACACGGGCAGCAATGAATTTTCATGGGTATCTAACAGTTATATATCTTATTCGCATATCTTATGGGATCCCATTCTATTACCATTCGATTACCATTCCTTATTTGCAAATTCTGGATATATTTTTTCTTTTTTATGTATAAAGACTTTTATTTCATCGAGCAAATTAACAAATCGATTAAAAACCTGTCCATAACTAAGTCATCGAACGTTATTGTACATTAGAACTCCTGAATATTGAAGATCTAACATTATTCTAATAATTTTGAAAATTCTCTATTAGTTAAAGCTTGTGTAGATATTGATACCACGTTATCAAAAGATTTTATCCTCTTTTTTGCACATAGTACCTCCTGATGGATGATGCAATGAAATTCAATTGATGGATGTTCAATTTTTGGCTTTTTACAATCATATCTAAAAATTCAAGAGAGTTCTATAATTTCAAACTCGAGTCACGCAGTTCTTAGGTGACGAGGGACGACCATTGGATGCATTCACCCTCTCAAAATATTATAGAACCGGGTAGGGTAAATATTGTGTCGATATTTGCGTAGAATAATGATCCCAAACCAGCAATTCAATCCCAAACCAAATCAAAATATGTAACCCTTGCGTTAGAGAATATCCATTAGTGTGATTTATCATTATTATCAATATTGTGTTGTAACCGGAAATTAAACTGTGTTGGCGCATAGGTTTGATTTTTATTTATTTTTTTTCTAGGGTTTTTGTGTATCTACCACCTAAACGCCAGCAATTTGTGTCTTTGATTCTCCCTTTTTATTTGCACGGTTCGTTTTGGCATTTTATTCTCATGGATAATATTTCTTTGGTGGTTGCTTGGTCTTCTTGAGTTTCTCTAAGAGATTATATTTTAGTATCTCCATAGTCATGACATCTCTTTGAACGGTTTGATGTTCGGCTTATTATGCACTCGGTGCACAATCTCTATCCGCATTCCGTTTGTCACGGCTCTTTTAGTAACTCTGTACATAATCCGCATCAAAATCTTGGTTCTAGTTTTATTTGTGGTTGTTTCCTGGTTATTTTGATAATTTCGTTGATTTCCGTCATGCCTTTTGTTGAATTCATCTTCTACCATATTTTTCTTTGTATTTTCTACTTTTATCCATTTATTCTTTTACGTATTTTTGATTTATTTTTACTTTTATATATCGAATTTTATATATATTTGATTTTGAATTTTCTAGCTACATTTATACAGTTAATCTTTCTACACAAGTACATTTCCTGTCATTTTTTTACACTACTAGGCGAGTCCGATTCTTGTGTTTCTTCTACTTGATTCAGTAGCCAATCAGTCTATTCCTCTTGCTGATCTACTTCTACCGGTTGCGTTCGCCCTTGCAGTTCGTTTCTTTGTTACTGATTTTGTGTTTTTAGTGTTTCAATTTATCTTCCCATTCTAATAATTCTTCTCTGTTGTTCTTCAATGTTCGACATATGATAATAATTCGTATTTTACAGCATCATTTGGCTGTCAGCTCATTGTTTTGTACTGGGTTTACTGTACTTGTTAACGAAATTCTATGCCGTTTCCACATCTCCGTGAACGTTTGCGCCTTCCTGATAGTTTTGCTTCCTTTACCTTAATTTTTATACTCATTATTCACTTTCTCATCTAATTTTAAACGTTAAAAAAATTTTTGGAAGGGTTTTATACTATACATAACGCTTTATAATACTTTTATACATGTATTTTATACATTATATACACTCATATTCCTTTTATCTAAATTCGTTAAAATTTAGGAGAGGTTCTGACTTCCTGAACCGCCTCATCACACCGCTTTTTTGTTTTCTCAGTTCATTTTCCTGTTTGATCGTTTCCATTTTTGTTGACTCGTCTGTTTCACTTTTTGTCGCTGAGTTGAGTTTTTTCTATTTTCTACGATTAGTTATCTTGTTATTGCATTTTTATCATCACCCTGTTCGTCACATACGGAATATTTTGTTTTTGAAGTTAGGTTATTTGTTTTATTTCGATGACCCTTTTTGAGTTCTGGTAACGTTGTAATATTATTTTTGAAATTTATTTCTATGTATGGTAGGCATACAGTGCGTTTTCCATATTTCGTCTTTTTGTTTTCGTTTTTGTTGTTTCTATTGTTTTTATTGTTGTTACACCCGTTAGCTTTCTTTTCCTTGCCATTTCCTTTCTTTTCGTTGTTTCCTTTTAGTCGTTGTTTTATTGTTGATTGTCATTGTCTTCATCGTTAGGCATATCTTCCTCGGTCTTCGCGAAAATGTCGTCCCCGACATTAATTTTTCTTATCAATTTTTTTTTATGTTTTTAACCTTCTATCTCCGGTTAAAACTGCTTAGTCACTTTTTTTTAACTACATATTTATTGATACTTAGTAATATTTACATTAAAGTCTAAATATACACCTATTTTTGTTTTGCTACTTTTATTTTATCCACTTATACATCAAATTCTACATATATATCGATACTACTTTTAATTATATACATATCTTTTTTGACTTTTTCGTCTACACTTCGCTGTTTATCTCCATTTTATTCTCTATATTACTTTTAATCTTCCTCATCTCTACCCATTCTGTACATCTAATCAATATCTCATGTTTATCTTGCTCTTCCTTCATTTCGTTTATTTTTAATTCTGCTAACATTACCTCTTCTTTTAGTCTGAGTACTGTTGTCATTAGTGTTTCACTCTCTCTTGATTTGTTTTCTGCTACTTGCTTCCACATTATAATTTTTTCATCCTGTTTAGTTACTTTTACAATCAATTCTCTTATTATCCTAATTTGTTCGATACATTGTCTTTTCAATACTGGGTATGAGTTTATATCTAGTTGTTTGTTTGGTTCGTTCTTTTTCTCTTCTTTATTCGTATATTGATGCCTTGATTGATACTTCCTTGTGTCTGACTGATACATTCTTCTCTTTACATACATTTAATTGCTCTGTTCCACATTATCTCTTTGGAGTTGATTTACGAATTTATCTTTTGTATTTGGGAAGCTGTTTGCTAAATGTTCTACTTCACTGCATTCATAACATAACTTTGCGCGATAGTGTTGATTTTTCGTGTATCGATTTCTTTTATAAGTCGAACTTATCTTCTTTCTATAACATTCGCTTTCATTGTGACCTTGTCGTCGGCATTTACTACAGTACCTGATAGCGTTATCATAAGTTTTATATCCTTGTTTGAATTTTCCTTCACTCCTTCTGTCTTTCCTGGTTTGGTTTATTCTTCTGATTTCAGTAGTTTTGTTTATTCGTTTTGTATAATCTTCATTGGTGTTTGCTTTCTTTTCAGTTTCCTCGTTTATTAGTGATTTACAGTTCTTTTGAAACATTGTATTTCCGAATTGATTTCTTGTTTCGATATTTCTATTTACAACACTTTCCATTGCCGGTTCGTTGTGATCTTCATTATACAAATTCAAGTTTTCCATTCTTTCGATTATCTCGCTTTCAATCCTTCTTTGTGGAATTCTTTGTACGCTTGGCTCCTTATTTGTAATTGCTCGCATCATATTGATTCTTAGTACCCCATTTATTCGTTGTTCCCACATTTCGTTAATCTTTTTTACTTGGCTATCATTGGTTGTTAATTTTATTATGTCAGCTTTCAACAACTTTTCTTTCCTTCTTCTCCAACGTTCCTCTTCTATGCGTTCTTGAAATGTTCCTATCTCGCTATACGGTTTTTCTGCTTCTAATGCTTCCGTAATCTTCAACGTGTTCCAGTCTTGTAGTACATTTATTTCCGATTGTTGACTGATTTCCATGTGTGGTTGGTTATCGGCCAAAAAACTACACATTCTTGTAGGGATGTTTATCTCATTTTGCATCTCGGTTGACTTGCTTTCTGGCGTTTTGGTGTTGTTATTTTCGTCATGATTTCTTCTTGTTCGCTATGCAGCAGGAAGGTGATTCTCTTGCCTACATTGGAAACTTATTTTGGGTATTCTACATCTTGTTGCGGTATGTCCTAATTTTCCACAATTCCAACATGCTATTCGCTCATGATATTTACTAGATCTGTGGCATGATCTTTGGTAGTAATCACAATATTTCTCAGAATTCTCGCTATTCATCGTCGTTTCGAATCTTGTCTTTATGCTTTATTTCTTGATTGGCTTGGTTATTGTTGCTACTGGATTATTGACCTGCTTGTTATCGATACTGGATTTTTGGCTTGGTTGTTGTCGATACGAGGTTATTCTCTTGGTTACTATTGATACTGGATTATTGATTTGTTTACTGTCGATATTGGATTATTGACTTGGTTTCTATCGATACTGAATTGTTGTCTTGTTTGATTGATTCACCTGAATAGAAAAATATCACCTCTCCACTGTTTATTAAACATCTATAAATCGAACATTACAATGATTACATAGCATAGCATTTTACTGTTCGTTTTTCTTGCGTTATTAATTTTAATTCCAACCAACGGTATTTATTTTATAATTGCGTTTAGACATCTTTTATTTCATCTAGATTTTCTTTACTCATTTGTCTTTTTATCAATGTTAACTTATCCTCGTTTCTCAGGATTCCCATATTGTCTGTTTCTCCCTATTATCTCGGTTATATTACTCGTACTTATAATAATTCATATTCCCCAGGTTTCGTCACATTTTTATTATAATTCTCATCAGTATTTTTTATCTCTTTGATTTTGTTTTGCGTTTTTTTTTAATTATCTATGTTGGGTAGTAACAATTATCTATATAGTCGTAATAAGTATTTATTTTTAACCATTCGTTCGACCACGCCGTTTCCCGAGTTCTATTACCCCTCGTATTTTTATTTTCATTCATTTTGCGTTTCGCATTCCCCTTTTATTTATCCTTAAATAGTTTTATTTTCCCCTTTTTCCTCTTTATCTTTTATTGTTTTATCTATCTCACTTTTGTTTTACCTCATCTGGTTCATCCCAACTTCGTCTTTCTGTCTTATTATTTCGTTTTCTCATTCTATATTTCCCGTTTCTCGTTATTTCCTCTCGGTAATTACCATCGATTACATTGTTTTCCGTTCCGTTAATCTTTTATTTTTAAAAGTCGTTATCTGCTATAGCTTTTACACAACTCATTCAATTCTTCGTGCACGAAAATTTTCTTATTCTTTATTTCACTAATTTCTTCGGTTTCCTAAGCTGATTTTTCTCTAATTATTCCTTTTGTTTGAGAATTATGCTTTTTCATACGATCGAAACTATGTTCCGTTATTTCACTGAGACTTATGTCTCTTTATTACAATTTGAGACTTTGCTCAATAATACGACCGGGAACTGTGTTCCGTTAATACACATCCCATTAATCCGAGTTGAGGCTGTGTTCCGTTAGTACACATCTCGTTAATTTCCGATTGAGGTCATGTTTCGTTAATACATATCTCTTATACCCGAAAAGTGAGATCAGGTTCCGTTAATACCTGTCTCTTGTACCCGATAAAGTGAGATAGGTTCCGTTAATACCATATCCCGTGTTTTTACAC
Organism: Schmidtea mediterranea; assembly: GCA_022537955.1. Classification (NCBI taxonomy): domain Eukaryota; kingdom Metazoa; phylum Platyhelminthes; order Tricladida; family Dugesiidae; genus Schmidtea; species Schmidtea mediterranea. The sequence continues at coordinate 174,094,883 of CM039680.1, forward strand.
GCGCGCTTTCCATTCTGCTTCCTCGAGAATTCTTCACCTACCCCCCAGTTTTAAAATACAAAAACGGCTTCGTTGATCCACTAATGCAACGGTAAGGTGATCAGCCTTACCACAGTAGCTTCTCAATTTGGCAAACCTATCCAGAAGGTCGTCCTATACTTCTCTTCTGGGTGATCGGTTATCCCCTCCCGATTTGGCTTCAGACGAACTACCCGAAGGTAGCTCAAAAGTATTTTACCCCTTTTTTGAACTTTATTCTGGATGATCGGGACACTTTCATTTTTTAACTTTCTCCATTCATCACTTTTCTATTTTTACATATAAATATTCATATTTTATATTTAGAGATATAGGCGAAGGAAGGGTCAACTGCTAGACTTTTATTACTTCAACTTCATTTAATCATAATACTCGACTACTTTTTCGTCAATGTTATTTTTACAAAGTTGTCTCAGCACATTGTCGACAGTACTGAAGTGACCACAGGGGGTCATAACCACTTATATTCTCACTTTATTTGACTAATGCAACATTCGCGTGTGTATTCTACTTCTTTATGAATTTCATTTTTAACCGCGTCTGGTATTTGTTTGACTTATTGTTCTATCGGGTGATATTGCATATTTAGGTCGACTTTATTTACTATTTCTCTGTACCCTTGATATTTGGTCTACGTTCTCACTGATTGTCTTTTCAATATTTTCCGATTTCAATTTATGATTTTTTGATTTTATTAATTATCCGTTATTATAACATTCAAATATGTTATTCGCCGTTCAATTTCTCAAACTTGCTATTAATTATGGTTAGTATTCTTATTTCACCCTTTTCGATATTAATTAATTTATTTATTTATTAATTTAGTAATTTTTGGTCTATTACTGGTATTGCTTTTTGGCCTCTGCATTGGTCAACCTCTTTCGACACATTCTTACCATTTTGGTGTTATTCATTATCTTATTAGTTTCATTTTAATGCTCCCTCTTTGATGTATATCTATTTTATTTTGTAATTTTGTTGTTCTCTACTGTCACTGAATATTAATTTATTTTACTGTTATTCAAATTTTGCCGAGTATTTTCGAAGTCGATGTTGGTGCTTTTCGCTATTTTCAATCATCAGTTTTATTTACATTTGCCACTATTAGTTATTATCCTATTTACTTTCACGATATTTATTATTTTGTATATTATTCAATGATTTTTATTCATTCTCTTTTTATTTTCGTTTGTCGATATTCCAGTTCCTTCTGATTCATTCTCATTATATAAATGTGTTGCCATTCTTTATTTTCTATATTCATTTATTATGTTATTCACTGTTCTCGTTCCTCAATTGTTCAATGTTATTTGTGTTTATTGTTTAAACACTTCGACTTTCGATATTTTGTCGCAATTTACTGCCATTACCCTTCATTTTATTGTTTTTGTTTTATTATCTTTATATTCCCTCATTGACACTTCTATTGTCTTGTATTTTATTTTATCGTTTTACTTTGTACATTCACTATTGTAATTTATTTTTGACTTTTATGCTGTACGTTGTATATTTTAACAATATCAGTTTGAATACCGACCATTATCATCCTTATTGTGCTTATCGGGTATTATTCATTGTTTAGATTTTATTTTTTTGACTATTTTCTGTAATTCCCACGTTATAATTTATCCATGATGTTTTTAATTGTTTCTATGGCTTTGATTTTCCATTTGCCAGTTCCGCGTAACTTTTAATTTATTGACATTGTTTCTGCATTCATTTAACTGTTTTGCGCTCTTCAATTTTTTTTTCTCTTTACTGTGTTTGATTTTATTCGCTTTAATTTTTATTTGTCCTTCATTCATGTTTTATTCCTTTTTACTCACATATAAGTCTTTCATAATGCGATTAATTGTTGTTTTTGGGTTGTAGTTTACAATTGTATGTCTTAAATGACGTTAATTTTCTCATTCGACTGTTATTCGTTGTCTCTGTATTTTTCCTTTTGGTATAATTAGTGGTTTTACCCCTTTTATTTTTCGATTTTCTGTTTTCTATTATCGCCATTTATTTATCGATGATATTATTCATTGTTTCGATATTAATTCATTTTTTATTTTTCGTTATTCAGCTTTCGGGATATAAAGTTATTCGTTGCATCTTATTTTTCACATATCATCATTGACTTTATTTATTCTCTTTCATTTCATTTTGATATTTCTATTTTTACTGTTGTTGTAGAAATTCATTTTTCTGTGGTATTTTTCGCTGTCTTTCTATTCCGTCATCAGTTTACTCCTAATAACTATTTTCCTCTATTTATCATTTTTATTGCTATTATTTTCACATCAGTTTAATTCTTATTGTTATAGTTGTCTTTTTATATATTTTTGTCTGTTATTTTAATTTTTGTTTAGACCCCATCATTCCACATTCTCACTCCATATTTTTACTTCATCAAAGTTCATACCATTCAATCATTCTATTTTATATACATTCATCATACCATGCTTCTACCTCATCATTCCTAATTTTCATCAATCATTCAGTTTAACTATCCATGCTTTATTACTTTATAAATATTTGCGTGCAATGTAATAATTTTATCATACAACAAAAGCTCAAAAATAATTTTTAATACAGTTATTATTACCATTATTACTATCTCTATCATTATGATTATTATCACTATTATTACCATCATTATTATTATTATTATTATTATTATTATTATTATTATTATTATTATTATTATTATTATTATTATTATTATTATTATTAATAAATATAATTAATTTTTAAATATTAGTATTATTTTAAACTAAATTCCTTCCAAATAATTATTATAATTAAACAAATTAGGTTTGTGAGCATTCTGTCATAATGTAAATTATAGTAGACAACTTAAAATAAAAATCAGCACACGAATTTACAGAATATTGAGTATTATTATAGACACATTCCTGTTACTCTTGCTTTAATCTTTTCAATGAAATGATTTCAAATCCCTGCTGATGGTGCATTGATAAAACTCTCTGTTATTTCTTAAATTTTTCTTGGTTTTCATCTTTCTAATTGACACTGCTTTCATCCCGGTTGAGCCCCCAAAATCATGTTGGCGCATAGGTTTGACTTTTATTTATTTTTTTTTCTAGGGTTTTTGTGTATCTACCACCTAAACGCCATCAAGATTATTATTCTATCCCTCCTATGTACCCATGGTGATTTCCATGTTGGTACTGTACATAGGGGTTGAAAATTCATGAGCAGGTGAGCTACATTTCTAGAACTACTCCTCATGATATTTTCACTTTCGGGTTCTTGACTGCCGATGGAAGGTCTTACGTCTTTCTCTTTCTATATCCTGGTCCTTACTCGTCTATTCATACAATTCCCATACTTATTTGTCACCTTTACCAGTTACTTATAAAGGTATCCTTCAAAAATTTCCTATTTCATTTTTTTAATCACGGTATCGACTACATTTTGGTCCTAGTTTACCCTTTATCTTTCCCTATATTAGAAATTTGATTAGCAGTTCCTTAACTCCCGGTACATTTCCCATGATTTTAAGTAGTTACAACCCTCTGCGGTACTTCAATAAACATTTCTCTCTTCTGTCAGATTATATCATTCAACTTTTTGAAAAAATACTTTCAACTTTACATTCCTACACTATCTTATCCTTTCCTACTTGATTTTCCATTTCATTTTCTGACAATGTTTTAAATTTTCAATACAAAACTTTATTCCCCCTTAACTAAAGTCGCACTTCCCATGATTTTAAATGCTCACTCTGGCCGACGTTTCCATCAGACGCTGTGAGTTGTTTAACGGTGCCCTACGGGGAGGGTCCTGTGCCATTTTGCCAGGCACCATCGCGGACATACCGAGATTTTGACTAGGCTCGACCCGTAAATCGCAACTAGGGAACTTAATCCACCAGCCGGATCACGGATCTGCCTAATCGATAGCTACTGCAATACTTATTATAAATAAGATTTTAAGGGGACTTGTCAGTGGCACCAAAAGATTCCACGACCATCCAGAACAAAATCAAAATAACAAAACTTTAACTCCGAAATATATATTTATACAAAATAACAGTACTTACAATCCACAGTCATGCAACCAGATTTGAAAAATTGGCATAAGTTGGCATAAAAATTTTCTACACAATCGTCACTAAGAATTTTGTCTAAAAAAATTTTGTCTGACTGTCTGACTGTCTAAAAGTCGGTTAGAAATTATGAAAATGACTGCCGTATATATAGTATTTTCATGCCTGGGTGCAACCAATCAGAGAATTTTGAGCCTTTTTCGGCCATTTTTCGGGGGGTTTTATTGGTTTTATTTTATTTTAAATATTTTATTTTTCTCCATATTTTTCTCTATTTTTTGATATTATTTTCTCAATATTTCGTAAATTTTCATTTATTATTATTTTTTTAAAATTTAACCATTCTCTTTGATTGTTTCTCTTTTTACCCTTTGATATTTAACTTTTTGGTCGCCGCTTCCGCCTATGTATTTTCTAAACCTTCTTTTGAAAGGTTTTGGCGGTTTTATGTTTTGGTTTTGTGTTTCTTTCTGCATCTGTAGGCTTTTCAATGATTTTAATTAATATTTGTTTTATTTAATTTTGTTATGTGTTTATTTTGTTTTATTTAATATGTTTTATTTTATTTTTGATCTCTTCTTGCGGTGCGTGGTTATGTTACAGCAGCCATATGGACAATTTCCAAACGACATTATTTATTTTGTTTTAATTTATACAATTTTCACCTTTTTGTTTAAATTCGTTTTGTAATTTTGTTTTAATTTTGACTCTGAGCCCAACAACTGTTATAATTGAGTGAGAGCATATTACAACTCTACTAAAATTTTAAAATTAATAATAAAAAATAGTATATATATACCGTCGAAAAAATCGGTAAATTTACCCAAAAAATTAACGAACAAATCCATTTCTTCTGGAGGCAATCTGAGGGAGAAATTAAATAGGCACAGAGTTCAACAATTTTTTTTGCAAGATAACATAACATGCGTATATAGCAGATAACAAAATATAAATTGCTCTCACATAAATTATTGTAATCTATTCGAATTGTTAATTGTATATTGAAAGTAGATTACATTTTTCAAATTGTTATTGGGTTATATTTTTGGGTAATATTGAATTTGGTAATATTTTATTATCTATATTGTGTTGTAACCGGAAATTAAACTGTTATAATTGAGTGAGAGCATATTACAACTCTACTAAAATCTTAAAATTAATAATAAAAAATAGTATATATCTTATCGATGACGAAGGTTAGTGAGTTGCATTCAAATTTTCTGATTCGACAGGCACACGTTGAAATGTGTATCTTGAATAAGTTGAAGGACTCCTCGAAGAATTCAATCATAGATAGTGCAGTCGTGTTAGCAAATGGACCCACAAATTATGGTACTGGTGGGTTTCTGGGTGTTGATATTTTGAAACTATATGGTTGTTACCCAGACAACCCAATACAAATATCTTTCGCTTACCACTCGGTACCTATTGCTAAGCAACGTTGGAACTGTGTTCGAGTGGATAGATCGTCTGCAAAAAGTGAGCGCTATTGCTAATGTTATAATTGACCGAACGATCCATGGGTCCAACGAGCTGCCGATAGAAGGCCTGTGTTCGATTTCGATTTTTAGGTCCCATTATTCTCCTATCTCTTTTAAATGTTAACCTATACTCTCATAGCATTTATCATTACGTCTATTCCCATGGTCCTTCTTATCGTTGTCCGTGTTGATGATCTTTCTATGGCCTGTAAACCCTTTATTATGTTAAATATCCATACAGTATATCTTTACCCTTATCACTATTATAACTACAATGTTCCCTATTATTATTACTAGCATTATCATTGTTACTATTATATGTACTACCTTTATTAATTGTTACTACTATTACATTTATTATTATTCTGATTACTATAATTACTATTATATTTATTATTATTACTACTATTATTATTATTATTATCAAAATTATTATCATTATTATTATAAGTACCATGATTATTATTATTATTATTATTATTATTATTATTATTATTATTATTATTATTATTATTATTATTATTATTATTGTTAACAAATTTTTGTGTAGGGATTCGTCTTTATTCATCAGCTTTAAGAAAATATTTTACCTATATAAAAATTTAGCCGTAACCCATCCTTATTTTATAATTTTCGATAAAGTATTTTTGTTAATTCGAAAAAATTTTAACAGCGTCCCACCCTTATTTTTCGGTTTTGTCGGATTATCATACCAACAATTGAGCCACACTCCACCCTTTCCTTACAATATTCGCTGAAGTATGGTAATTAATTTGGAAAATTTGAGCGGCGTTCCGCCCTTATTTTACGGTCTTATCCGATATCTTATCAAATACTGAGCCGTATTCTAAAAATATTTTACTATTTTCGATAAGTATTTTAATGGATTCGGAAAATTTGAGCAGCGTTCCGCCCTTATCCTACAGTTTATAAGAATATTATACTAACAATCGAACAACATTCCACCCTTACTTTACTATTCTCGATAAGTATTTTAATTAATTCGGAAAATTTGAGCAGCGTTCCGCCCTTATTTTTACCGTTTTATGATAAATGTTTTAACTATTTCCGAAAGTTTGCGCAGCGTTCTGCCTATTTTTTCCGTCTCAATTCAACATAATTTATTTAATTCTTATATATTATTTAAAAACATTATTTTTCACGATTTTGGTCGTTCGGATTAATGTTTTTCCGATGGCTATTCATTTTAACTGTTGCAACGATTTCACAATTTTCCCCGCTACCCTTTCCCTCTCTTTGTCCTTATGATCTATTTGTGTTCATATTATATTTAATGAGTGCCCACTGGACTACTCGGTGTTAGTAATTTTGAGCCGATTGTTATTAAAGATTTTTCAGGAAACGAATGGTGAAGAAGCAGCCAAAAACTACTTCCCCACTTCACAATTTCCCCTATAAATGGACAATATTGACGTTCCAGCTACTGCGTTCTCACGCCGTAGCCTTCACGGGCACGAACTATTGGCGGACTTACACCGCACTTACACAGTTCGATAGGGTGTTTCATTTTACTATCTTGCGTTATGTTTTGGCTGTGGGCCGAAAAAGGAATGAATGAAAATTACCAGATCAATTGGATAAAAGCCTCGAATGCATGAAATAATTGTGGGAAGTTTGTAAGCATATAATAGAAATTTATAGTAGCATAATTCCTAATTCATTATATATTGGAAATTCGTAGTAGCATAATTCACAATTCCTGACATTTACAGCACTAATCTACAAATCAACAATTTCGCAGTCATCCATGCAGTTAGCTGCAACGCACACTACTACGATCAGTCTCCTAGTGAGACTGAAAATCAATATTCCGATCAAGTTGAAAATAATACTGCCAAGTAGTTGTGTTGATTTGTGAAAACACATCGGTATATATACCTATAATTTGGCCTTAACCTTGCGTGTCATTTTTATCTAAATTTAATTTTTATTAATTTCTTAATTTAAATTGGCAATTTATTTTTAACATTTTTAATTAAATTTATTCAGCCAAAAATATTTTATTTTTATTCATTTAATTCTTTAATTTTTATGTAGATTTCGAGCGGTTCTTGATGCATTTTGTATTTATTTTATTTTACTTTTATGTTTTTGATTTTATATTTATTTATATTCTCCCAGATTTTAAAGTGTTTAGTTGGTGTTGTATATTGTATTTTAAGTTATCTTGTTGCTGGGTTTTTGTGCTGTATTACTGATGCATTTAAACAATTTTCAAGGTTATTTGTGTTCTGGCCCAACAGTACAATAAATAATACATTTCTCGAAAATCATGAAGAGTGGATCAGAAAGATACTAATTTGGCAAGGTTTAATAGCATTTATTTATTAGGAGTAATCAATCAAGATAATGAGACCAATACACGAAATATTTTATCAAAGTTTCTGCCATATTCACTTATCATATATATACAAAGACCATATATATGATAAGATTTGGGAATCCAAAGAACAACTTTTAGCTGTGTTCAAATAAAAAGGAATTGATAGGCGAAATATACGTAAATGTCGATGGGATAGAGAATATAAAAGATCGAAAATATTTCGGAAGGCAAATTGTCGAATTCCCTATTAACATGTTGAAAGAAAAGGTTTCAGGTATAAAGTAAAAAAGCAAATACCAAAGAATAGCAATGCATTTCACGAATAAGTGTCTAAGGTTTACCAAATATTCCATTAGTGACAGAATTGATAAAAATTGTAATTATGGCAAATGGGTGAAATATGGTTCGGTTTGTGTTCAATGATAATTTTTTTCGATATTGGTTAGATTTTGCTCCTGGTTTTGGTTTAAGAAAGAATAAGTGGACAAAACCTTTTTACTTAGCTTTGATATTTAGGGGTGATAAGTAACGTTATTGATTTTATACATTTTTATGCAAAGTTAGAAATAATTTACATTCTTAAAACACGAACCAAACCAAATAAAAGATATTCGAGCACTAAAATGTTGATATCTTTTACATCAAGACTTTTAATCGAATAAATCGATGTGCTGCCGTGTTGGCAATGTGGTTTTTACCAAAAGCACAATTAACTGGCCTTGTGTAATTATATCAAATACGGCTGACAAATAAAAAGTATTCACAAAAAATATATTTGTATAGAATGGACTCATTCATTTATACAATACTTAAAGAACGAATTTATTATAAGTGTATACAATTCCAATTATTCATGAATTAATAACCAAAGCTAAATCAAATAAAAATGATATATTTATTATACAAAGGCGAATAATTTAGCATTGTATAATTAAATACAAGATGAATGTTTTTCATGACTTGTAATCCTATTTTTCTTGGACCCATTGAGTATATTTCTAAAATAAAATAATTATAATTTTGCAATAAAAACTAGTATTGAAGTATTTAACATAATAAATCAGTTACTATCTAGCAGGCAATTACATAAGTAATTAGTTGCAAAATTTAATCATTGATTTTCATAAATTCACAATTTATTAAAAAAACTTACACATAAGTAATTCTTTTTCATGTCGCATTTTCGATTTCTTATTTACTAGTTCATAACAATTACAATTCAATATTGAGTATTTCTTGCAATTTTAAAAATTATAGTTCCATATGTGTAAGTGTATTAAAACAAATATATGTTGAAATAATTTGTATTGTTTATTATTTTTAAAAAAAATTATTTAAAAAATATGTTTAACAAAGATAAATTTTATAAAATAACATTTTTAAATTTGTGAATATTACAAAACATAGATGGTTCTGCTATGATTATAAATCAGTAAATACAATTTATAATTCAAAATAAAACTTTCGAAAACCAAAAAAATTAAATCTAAAAATGATCATCTTCAATGAATTTGATCTATTTTTGTGATGATGAAGTCTTAAAATATTTTTTTTAAGGAAATACGAAATTAAACGTATTAATTGCTGTTGGGGTTGCGATTATGTTATTGAGAGGAGTGTTGTAAATGATGATATGGCTTCCGTTGCTAACCTTGATCCAAACTCCTGAATATTACTTTTGTAAATAGTACTTAGAATAATTTACTGATAATAATTGATTTCACTGCATATTTACAAGTCTGATTCTATTTAATTTTTCGAATGATGTTAACTATTCTATCCTCCGTGAATTATTCTCTCAAATGCTAGTTCCTAAAGTAAATATTAATCATATTACACTGAATGATATCCAATCGTTGGTCAGTGGATTTCAATTACAACTTCATTATATAATTAATCGACGTTTCGTCATTTAACAGTTAGAATTTGTGTTCAAACTTAAATTTAGTAGGGATTACTCTGTGTTCATATAGTGTGTTTTATCTACACTATTGGATGTGATCATTTTATGCCTAAGGAATTTCCGTACATTTAGGTCAATTTAAAGACCCAGGATAATAAGGTAATGGGCTTAAAGCCAAAAATAAAAACAAAATAATAATAGTTCGTTAATTTAAAACAAAATGTCATAATCATGAAAATGGCTACTGCATACATACACATGCACCGAAAACAGATGCTTAAAAAGAAGGTTTAGAAAAAACATAGGCGGGAGCAGCGACCAAAAACCTAAGTATTTTTAAGGGTTAAAAAGAAAAATGACCATAATGTTGGCGAATAGGGTGGATTTTTAGTTATTTTTTTCTAGGGGTTTTGTGCATCTACCACCTAAACGCCATCAAGATTATTATTCTATCCCTCCTATGTACCCATGGTGATTGCCATGTTGGTAATGTACATAAGGGTTGAAAATTTATGAGCAGGTGAGCTCCATTTCTAGAACTACTCCTCATGATATTTTCGCTTTCGGGTTCTGGACTGCCAATGGAAGGTCTTACGTCTTTCTCTTTCTATATCCTGGTCCTTACTCGTCTATTCCTACAATCTCCATACTTATTTGTCATCTTTACCCGTTATTCATAAAAGTATCCTTCAAAAATTTGGGCAGCGTTCCTCCCTTATTTTTTGGTAAATTTCATATTTCATTTGTTTAATCACGATATCGACTACATTTGTCCTAGTTTACCTTTATCTTTCCCTATTTTAAGATTTGATTAGCAGTTCCTTAACTCCCGGTACATTTCCCGTGATTTTAAGTAGTTACAACCCTCTGCGGTCACTTTAATAAACCTTTCTTCCAGATTATATCATTCAACTATTGAAAAAGTACTTTCAAATTTACATTCCTGCACTATCCTATCCTTTCCTACTTGATTTTCTGATTAATTTTCTGACAAAGTTTTAAATTTCCTATACAAAATTTTATTCCCCTTTAACTAAAGTCGCACTTCCCGTGAGTTTAATTTCTACTCGCCCCGGCAACTTTTCAGTAGCCGCTACGAGTTCTACAACGATGCCCTGCGTGGAGGTCCTGTGCAATTGCCAGACCCTACTGCGGACTACCGAGGTATCAATGAGGCATGACCCACGAGCACAACTAGGGAGCTTAATCCACCAGCTGGCCCTAGATCTGTCCCATCGATGGCTATTGAAATATGTATTATAAATAAGATTTTAAGGGGATTTGTCAGTGGCACCAAAAGATTTCACGACCATCCAGAATAAAATCAAAGTAACAAGACTTCGAAATATATATTTATACAAGAAAACAATACTTACAATCCACAGTCATGCAACCAAATTGGAAAAATTGGCATAAATTGGCATAAACACTTTGTCTAAAAATGACTCACGGTTCGTCTAAGAAAGTCTAAAAATTTTTCTAGTAGTCACCTGACTGAAAAAAAAATGTCTGAAAATTATGAAAATGACTGCCGTATAAATAGTGTTTTTGTGCCTGTGTGCGACCAATGGGCGATTTTTCGCCATTTTAGGGCTTTTTAATTATTTTATTTATTTCGAAATATTTTTGTAATTTTTTATATATTTTTCTTTATTTTTTGATATATTAATATTTTATTGTTGGATTTTATTTTATTATTATTTTCTTACAATATTATTTTTTTAACCGCAATATTTTGTTTTCTGGTCGCCTCTTCTGCCTGTGTTTTTTCTAAACCTTATTTTGAAAGGTTTTGGCAGTTTATTTTATTTTTCGTATGTTTCTTTCTGCAGCTGTAGGCTTTTTAATGATTTTAATTAATTATTTGTTTTTATTTAATTTTGTTATATTTTTAATTTGTTTTAATTAATATGTTTTTATTTTATTTTTGGTCTCTTCTTGCGGTGCGTGTTTATGTTACGGCTGCCATATTGACAATTTCCAAACGACATTAATTATTTTGTTTTAACTTATACAATTGGTTTTGTAATTTTGTTTTAATTTTGGCTCTGAGCCCAACAATAAGATAAAATTTAAAAAAATATAAATAATATATTTAAAAATAAAGAAAAAGGAGGGAAAAATTATAAAAATATTTAAAATTAATTAAAATAATTAAAAACCCCCTCAAAATGGCCCAAAAAGACTTATTTGTCACACACACAAAACAACTATATATACGATAGCCGAATTCATAATTTAAACACTTTAATTTTATGCAAAATTTTGTCTGAAAATTTTCTAGTTGGAATCAATTTTTAAGCAGTTTTTGTTTTCATATTAATATATATTTGCATATGTTAAAGATTGGTTTTTACCCATTGTAACACTATTGTGGATGGTTGCAGCATCTTTTAGTGTTGTCGACAAGTTCCCCCCTAAAATCACACATATATATGTGTTGTAAGTATTGAAATAGAACATCCATAAGGTCGAATGGTGGCTCTTTTAGCTAGTTAAGTTTAGCTGGTGGTAGTGCTGTTCAGACTATTCTGGATAACTTTGTGATCGCGTCGGGTTTTGGCCATTGTGGACAGGCTTGTTACGCAGGTCAGAATTGTAATTCTCTACTGCGCTCTACTGAAACATCGGTCGTAGTAGACACTATAATTTGGGCAGTTTGGGCTCAGTTAAAAGGATTTTATTTATTGTAATAACATTTTAAAATTTTGTGGGGAAATTAATAGAACAGAGTAGGAACGTAAAATTGGTAAGATTTTTCAAATAGTCGAAAGATGTAATGTGATAGAAGATAACTAGAGATCTCGATGAGAGAAGTTGATATTAAAGTGACTACAGAAGGTTGTAACCACTTAATATCATTGGAAAATTAAGAGACCAATAAATAGCAGCCGATAGGACATTTAAAAACATAAAAACTAACCATTTGTGTAGAAATTTAAACCATGTACCCATAGTACTGTAGAGGCAAATTGAAAAGCTTACCCATACACCAACAAAGAGAAAATAAATGGGTTTTGGTGTATTCCGTACTCACTTTACTCCAAAATTTTGATGCCCAATTCCATAAATCTTCGTTAGATACATGCCTCATTTTTTTTGGTTTTGGTAAATGAATGTATTTCGTTGACCATCCATTGCTCCCATTCTTTTCGAATATTATTTTTGAATGACTTTTTCACAGACAAATCAAGTGGTTGCAATATTTTGGTAAACCCACCAGATATGACAGACAATTGCGACTGTTGCTGTAGTTGTTGTTTGATTGCTTCAGTAAGATGTGAACGGTGAGAATCAAACATTTTGGTTTGAAAAACGAGCCTTTTCTCCATCACCAAACTTTCTCTAGCCATTCCCCCATAATTTCTTCATTCATTCATCATTTTTCTGTTGCCGTAATTATGATACCTTTGGAAAATCTTTCTTTTGAAATTGTTTTAACTTAAAAATTACCATCGGATTACATTTGCCTCCATCAGCGGTACAGCATAATACCACTGAAAAAAATTCATTTTCTCTGACCCCGTTGTCGTCAAAAGAATATCTTCTGTCCTTTGACATCGACTGTCCTAGTGGATGGCATTTCAAAGCTGATGGGCACTTCATCCATTTTCATATTAAACGCACATGTACAGCTGTGGTTTTAGGTCCATTTTCTAGGTATTTTTACCTATATAGTTTTATGTTTCAGACAGATAGTGTTTTATTATTTTTACTCGTTATATTAGCGATTTTAAAAGTAGAGACAATACTATATCTATTGACGAAAGTAAAAGGTCAAAACTCACTCTAACGTAGCGGTTTAGAAATAATTGCGCATTATATAAGAATGTGGGTTATACATAGGGTGCCGGTTATATGCCGGAAATTAGGGTAATAAAATCAATATTTATTAGTCTCTCGAACAAATTTTAGAATATTAATTATCCACACATTTTACTTGCCACTTTACTCCTAAACGCTATAAATACTCGCATAGGTCCGGGTCAAATGACTTTCTATACTTTTCACCAGATTTTAAGCGCTCTCCAAGTAGACTCAATTGTTTGAGTATTCGCGTGGGTCTGCGGATTGCGAAATAGCGTTGCTGAGCTTCTGTCATTTTTTGGGACAGGTTTCCACAAGAGATCTCCCGCTTCTTCGCCCGTTTGCAAGCCCGATTTAAATAATTTCAACCAACCAATTCCCTTACACTCTCCTGCCCGGTTATATTTTCGGCGTCCGATCTACCACTACTCATCATATTTAATATTATTTATTAAATGAATGCTACTCAATAAATACATTGGAAATAAAACAATAAAATGCATTTACATATTTTACAAGGGACTACACCCAATGTTTCAATAGATGAATTTGGAAGCGACCATTTTCGCCTGCAAAGTCTCAAATCTGGCAACCTATAATTGCTATATAATAAAACAGATAAATATCACTACTTATTAATGAAATTAATGCCCAATCGTAAATTCTCTCACTGTAACGGTTTTTTGTCGGTACAAGTTTGTTTTATGTTTTGTTACTTTTTCCTTGCCGCCACAGTTCAAGACTCCGTCAATGTTCAACTCATGCCTTATAACTGTCCGTTAGAGTCAGATCAGTTTCTCACCATAAAAATTCTTTCATCCGAAAATCTCAGTTTCATTTTTTAATATTTCAAAAATGAAAAAACAAATACAATTTTCAAAGTAAGTCAAGAGTGAAAGTATTGATCTTAGTTTAAACAAACAATTATGTAAACTGAGTAATAGTAATTTAACCACGTCCTTGTTTATAAAATGCCATATGTTACCAATCATTAAATTTGGTTTTAATTTCTTTTTATTTTATTTGAATTCCCTATAATGAAATCTCTCCTAAAATTCTTCAAGTTGTTGAACTCAACCACTGGTGTTTTATTCCTCGTGGTCTGTTGGATGGTTACATTTATCATCTTTATTGGGTTCTCCGAGCTCGAAGATACTGAAAGTCGGTTTAAAGACCTTTTCATTCCGGAAACATTTCAAAATTCAATTAAAAATTTTGATTCACCAGCCAACAAAAATCGAGTTGAACCGACGAAGCTTTTGAATTTATTAAGGAAACATTTTGAAAAATTTAATTCTGAAGATTTTAATAAAATAAAAGAAATTGTTCCTGACAACAAACAAATCGAGTCCAGTTTACAAAATGATTTCCAAAAAATTTATCCAAAACCACCAGAAGTCTTAGATTTGCCTGAGCAGAAAAATGATTCAAATGGGCTAAGTAAAATTAAATTTAAAGAAATTAACTAATTATTATAAAATTAAACTAATGAATTTTTAGGAAAAAAAATTAAAGTAAAAGTCTCAAATTCTTAGACTCAGTTTCATATAGATAATCTCTCAGTTCTGTAGACATCCAAAAAACAAGTCGAAATAAATATGAGTTACAAAGCTCATACCTTATAAAATATGGGTAAAAATGAAATCTTTAGATCGTTCAAAAAGTGAAATATTCATATATATATAACGGTTTCCGGTTTAATGATAATTTTTTTTTGTTATGAAATTTTAATGACAAACTATTTATTTTAATTTATTATGAGCAAAAAAGATGTAATTTTTGAAAAAATAATAATATTAAAAATTAAATAAATTTTTATAATGAGCTTATAAAAAGCCTGTAAGACATAAAATTTCAATTTTATTAAAATTATGTTTCATATTAAATTTTGTTATTTTTAAAAACAATAAGCAATATGTAAATAATAATTTAATAATATACATTAAAGAAATTAAATTGTTATTTTTTTGATTTCTTGCATAAAAATTCAACTTTCTTGCAATCTCATTTTCGTTTCTTTTTTCAAAAGAAATTAATTTCAAATAATTTGAGTTATGAAAATCATTTTTTAAAATATGTCATATCTTATTGTAATTATATAATTATTTTTTATTTTCCAATTTTACCCTCTTCCATTTGGTTTCTTAGTGTGGTTAGTAGGACCTCAACACGTTCAATAACTATTCTTAATATTTAAATGATATTAAATATGTTGCAATTTCATCAAGACGATTAATAGTAGATGTACAAAATCGACCATTAATGTGGTTTGAGTGTGAGTCATTTTGTGCTATAATTAACTTCACTAGAACAGTTACTATATGAAGTTTGCCTTCCGATGATAAACTTCGTTTTGGAATAAGCCGAGTATAAAAAGAACTTATACTTAATAGAAAACATTCATTCTTTAGCTGTTTTGTCAATTTATCGAGAGTTCTGATACTGCGGTAAATATCACTCTGCCTTTTCTCATGAGCAACAGACCCATATAACGCAATGTCAATAATTGCTGTTAAAAGTAGTGGCTGATCTTCTTCAATTGTTGGTCGGCCAGCTTCCTGTCGGATCTTCAATTTACTGATGATATCAGAATTCTCTGCACAAATTTGAGATATAGTTTTTTCCTTTTTTTTCTAAATATCTTCTGCTTTTCTTAGTCATATTTCTTCCTTTTCAATTTGTTCCGTAGCTCTTCAACCTTTATTTTCTTTTCTTTAAGAACCTTTTCCTAGCCTAAACTTAAAATACCACTACTCTTTCGCTTGTACAAGCAGATTAATTAAATTATAAATTAAACTGTAAGGATAAATATTAAAAATAAAATTTATAAATAATTAATTTAAATTATCTAATAATAATGCAGAATTCTCAAAATAGAATTGTTTAAATATCCTCCGAACAGCAGAATTTTGAAGGAATTTAAATTTGTAATATCAATAAATATTTTATAAAAATGGATGTTCTAACTCGATCTAATATAAACTATAAATTCTATTTCTAAGATATCATAATGTAATATCTTACTTAGAAACACAAAATTTCACTCAAAATTTCGTTAACTTTATATTTTAATAAAAATTGGAAATTTGTGTTGTGTAAGTACAACACGAGACTAAACAGTTTTTACTTTTGATTTTATTTATCTTTATATTTTTAGAACAAAAAAATAATCTAAAAGCTGAACGTTCGAAATAAAATAAAACATCAAATACCTTACAATACATAAAGACTGGAATGAAAGAAATTATATTATATATTTAAAAATATTATTTATAAAATAAAAAAATTGTTTATGCATAAAATATTAGTCGAATTTAGCACATTGAAATCTGTATTTAATATCAATAATTTTTATTTATTCTTCTGTGTTTCAAGTTTAACAAATAAATATAATATTCACGAAAAATTTTATTTGAATTTTATTATCTTTTTTGTTTTGGTTTTCAGACGCTACATGTTTTATCTGTATCAATAAAAATCAAAATCCTAAATTTTGACCAAATTTGCCATGATTTTCTAATTTTAATTTTTTTAAAAAACTTAATAGATTTTTTTCTGTAATTAATTTTTAAAATAAAAAATATTAAAAAATTAAACTAAAATATTCAATTTAAATTATTTTTATTTCAAATTATAGATCAATAGTTTTATTAATTAAATGATAGTTTTTGGCTTATCTTTCAAATGAATGGAAAAAGTTTTCCTGAAAATTCGTGGTAAAAATTAAAAAAAGTTTATAAGAAATGCAATTTAACTGAATTTTAACTAGCTGTAACCAGTAAAAATGACGGACTCAGAAGTGTTTCTTGACTCTACTAAGTTCTCAAACTCTGTACTCTTTTACAATTCTTACACACCTTGCGTTTATTCACAGTTTCAGTATTCATAAAAAATAACATAAAAAATCAATAGTTGTATGTGGCACATATGTAGGTCTGCACATACACTGGAGAGACTTCCCATCATCTCTGTACCCGAGTTCTAGAACATTGTCGATTGAATGGTTTGACCAATATTAGTGAATACAATAGAGACTGTAAAAGTGAAATAGGACTGTCTGATTTTAGAATTTTGTTGAAAAGTTTTAATAATTATTGGGAACGCGTGATATGTGAAGCATTGCTGATAAGGTCATTGGATCCAAAGATTAATGTGCAAAGTGCTATAACTACAAATGTTTTTAAATAGTTTAAGTATGTCAAATCATGTTTGTGTATTGTTTTTTAAAAAAATTTTAAATTTTAATATTAATAAAATAATTTAATTTATAAAATATTACATTATTTTTAAAATTATAATATAGATAAAAAATTATAATATTTATATAAATAACATTTTCAAATTAGTTAAAAGTATTAAAATATTTTTTAAGTGTTTATTTATTAGAAAATTAAATTAATATTAAAAAAAATAATTTGTTTAAATTATAAGTTAATTCGTAAAATTTTTAGTTGGATTTTTGTACCTGAATATGACAGTTATGCTGTTTAAATATATCGCACGAAGAGTTTTTTATTGTTATAAGTAACTTATTTGTATAACCAAAGAAAGTAAAAACATTAAAATTCTACATTCAGACATTACCAGCAGAATTATGTATTTAAACAACGCCTCTTGATAATTCATTATAATCCTGAGCCTCATAAATTTCTGAAGTGTTTGCGTATGTGCTAAATAACATGAAATATAGAAATGCCTTAGTGCGTTTGCCATCAAAAATACAGTCAATTTTTAACCTCTACTCATAATAAGAAATTCTTTTGGTTTTCACCTTTGATTACTTTTCATTTTGCAATGACATTAAGAATTTTATTATATTATTTGACTATGGATCAGTAAAGATATCGATGGTTTATTGGTATCTTTACTGACTCAAAATCAAATAATAAAAAAAATTCCTTATGCATCTACTTATAATATAAAATCTATTTGTAATATTTTCTTGACATGATTTATATTTGTTTTATTAATTAGCGGATATAAATTTACTTACAACATTAATTTTGCACATTATACATTACAGATGAAAGGAAAATTAGTTTTTATAATCAAAGAAATCCACAGTACTAATGATTTCTTTATTTCTTTGACAGATAATCTCTTTTCCATTTGATTTAAATAAGAATGTTCTTGCTTCAAATGAGAGAATTGTGTCGAATACGTATTCTAACAATGTGTTTGGAAGGTATATTTTTGAAGAATCAATGGCAGTGGCATTTTCAACTTGTTCATTCATTTTGACGTTTAGAACGGAAAGAATTGCTATTAAACTCATCAAAAGTTTCCAGGCATCAATGATTTCTAACAAATATATAGTAGGAAATAACTTTTTTGTAAATAATTTCATCCACTTTTGAACCCCTAAAATGTCCAAAACAGTAACATAATGCTTTAAATTGTATCGGTCTCGATTTTTGCAGAATACACAGCGAATATATGAAACAATAACTGCCAAATATTTACAAATTCATGAATTTTCATCATTAAAAAATGTTCTTAAAATGAGAAATATGTTAAATAAATATACAGATCACATAAATCTGATATGTTATTGTGATTATTTGATTTTTTCTCTTACTGTAAATTCTCTTTTAAAAGCATCTACTACTTTTTCTTTACAATAAATATTCAGTCAACAACTAATTTGTTGAGTTTATTTTAATCATTGCCATAATTTTATTACATCATTGCATTCTGCTAATATAAGATTAGGTACGTATTTTCATCTGGCAGATCATGTTCTTGGAATATTTCTTTTTATATGTTTTTAATTAATCAAAAAAAAAAATAATAATAATAATAATAACGATAATAATAATAATTTACATTATAAATATTCATTACCACTCATATCCAATACTAATTTTCAAAAAGTTTTATAATTATTTTCTATCAAATTTTGTATAAAATTAAAATTAATTATACGTACTCATAAAATTTCCGAGAATCAATTTTGGTTATTATAAAGTTTTCTTTGATAAAAATTTAATTACCCTGAAATATCAATTATATTTCTTGACTCATGTTAATAAAATTACTTTCTTTTAAATATGTTAAAATGTTTAATCAAAATATAATTTTATTTAAATTTTTTATTTTTATGGAAAATATTTTTACTTTCAGCCACAAAAGAAACCTCAAAAACAATTTTTAAAAACAAATTAGTTGATCAAGAAAATGTTACTCTTTCCAGAAACAGTCTTCAACAAACAGGTGATTATTTGTTTCACAGTCTTCGTTTTCTCAATAACAAATAAATAAATTTACAAATATCAACGGACAATATTTTGCTCATATTTTTCCCGAGGGTTTCTTGAGGTCGTTTTTTAATATTTATTTAATAAACAGTTTAGTTTATTGATTTTTTCCCAAAATTTTCACTTGTTGCGACATTAAGAAATTTGTTGATGGAACTGAAACTTGATCCGCCTTCTCATGTTCAGAAATCAAAATAACAAAACAAATCCCAACAAAATCTTTATTTCCAAAATATTCAAGAACAAGGTAGAACTCCTATGGGTATCACACTCAATAGTAAAATCAAAACATAAGATAATTTTTCTCTTTCCTTCAATATCGATTTTCGCTCCTCTTACACATTTTACTTTTAAAACTTTACTTCGAATCACTAGCGATTTTCTTTTATTGCCAGCGCTTTTATAGAAATTTCTCGCATATTAATATACATTAAACAAAACAAAAAATTTCTTAGTCGGTGGCGATTTATCGTCAAATAACTTAATTACCGACTACCCATTATCCTGACATTCCGCTTCATGGCCCTTGATTTATGATTTCACCTGAAAATAATTAAAATAATTAATTAATTAATTTGGTTTTGGGTTGCTGACCTTTCAATGTACCTCTGATTGATTTAAAATTAATTTAGTCGTCATTAATTTGTCACCGATTACCACTTTTTCCGCAAGAAAAATATCATTTTTTATTTTTATAAAATTTTTAATTAATTTTTATTGATTTTATAATTTTGAAATTTTATTTCTTGTAACTTGTACAACCATAAGTAACTTTTGGATACTTTTTTCTGCATTTTACGCTGGAGGAAAGAATGCGTGGGCCAGTTAATGGTAAAAGTGAAAAATTTATAAAAAATAGATGTAGTTCAGGAAATTTGTGTTACATATAAAAATGTACTTGACCTATATGAATGTTTACAAAGGATATTCATATTGAAAAAGTATAATGGAACTTTCTTTTAAAGAACGGATTCCAAGCCTATATGTACATATACACTAAATAAACAAACACTTTAAAAGAGATGTACCGAAAACTTGTCCTATTAATATTAATCTTTTTTTATTCAACAATAAAAGCTCAACGTATATAATAATAAGTTTTTCGACATAATTTATTATTAATTTCTTTTTTTGATTTTCGTATCTTTCTATTTTAGTTTTCATTCATCGTTTATTTGAATATTCATCATTATGAAATGGCATTATTATTATTATTATTATTATTATTATTATTATTATTATTATTATTATTATTATTATTATTATTATTATTATTATTATTATTATTATTATTATTATTATTATTATTATTATTATTATTATTATTATTATTATTATTATTATTATTATTATTATTATTATTATTATTATTATTATTATTATTATTATTATTATTATTATTATTATTATTTGACAAAATGACATAAAAATAACACTAATCAAAATCAAAATTTGTTTAATTAATTTCAATTACTAAAATAATTTTAGAATTATAAATTAACAATACTTGAATAATTCTCAATGGTTACTTTGATTCGCATTTTAAAAATACTTATATCTAACAAATTTAATAAATATTTAAAGAAATTTATAAACTTCCTAATGTGATTTTCACAGCAATTGAAAATATTATATTTTACCTTTTTGCATATAAAGGTCTTTATGTACCAAATGTTACGTAAATAATAATTAGACTGAGAAATCCTACTAAAAGTGTGGTATAATATTAAATTTAACTCATTATATTTTGTAATTAATGTAATTTTAAAATTATTTATAAATATAATTATTTTGTCACTAAAATTATATATTCATCTTAAAATAAATCATGACGTATTAAATTTCAGATAAAATTTCTTTGTATTCAAAATTACTTCCTAGAATTTCCATTTTCATCAATTTTTTCATTTCTTGATTGACTGGTTTTACTCTTCAGTAAAAACCTACTGTCAAATCTGACACGAAGGAAATCAATAATTTAAGAATAATTATTAAATATTTATTTAAAAAATTTAAAATTCTTCCAAATAGATGTGAAGCCTCTTTGAATTTTAATTTAGAAATCATTTTTAATCGGACTGCCATTGATTACCCATCAAATACAGTAGAACTGGTCCGAAAAAGTAGACCCTCTTTTACGCCCCTTTTCATACTTGTTTATACTTATTGATGAAAGTGGTAACAGTAAAACATTATTTATAAAAACCTTGTAATACAGCGTACTTCTTGGAAAATAAAAGAGAATAAAATTTTAATAACAAAATACTATTTTGTGAACGTATTCTTTGTTTGTATGGTTTGTTTTGTTGGATTTGTACGTTTATAATTGGTGTTTTTGCTTATTGTTTCCATAAAAATCATGATTTGATATCGAATATTTGAATCTAATGAAATTTCCAGTTTGAAGTAGTTATCAGCAAATAATTTTTTTGAACAATGAAAAGAAGTGCATGGCGATGAAAGTTCATGTAAAACAAATATATAAAGTTATTTAGGTGGATTAAAACATTGTTAGATTGAAAAGAATACCATTTGAATTTTATGTCAGACATTTTCTGTCAAACTAATCTTTAAAAATAATAATAATACACTTAATAAAACCTTCTTTACCCTCTTTATGATAAACAACAATCACTATTTGCGGATTATTCCGCCAAATGTCGAAAATAATAAAAATAGGGTCATTTTATCAGAAAAATTAATTTTGAAAAGTTATAAATATATAAATAAATTTATACATTTTTATTTAGTATTTAATTTTCAAAATTTCCCATCTAACACTTATTTTAAACTTTTTTTAAATATTAGAAAATATATTAATTCTTTTTATATTTACATAATCATTATCATCAAAGTCATCTTATCCAATGTGCCTACTGTGGTTAGCACAAGGATGTCAGTAGATTGATGGCACCCGTGAATGTAATAAACAAATCATTTTTGTTTAAATTAACGTAGATAAAAAATCTAATACAAATCCAAATTTTCAATTTTTTTAAATACAAGATTTGTTTTTTTAAATTGAGTATGTATTTTTTGTTAATAAAAAATCTGAAAACAAATTTTAAGACACCTTATAATTCTTATAATAATTATCATTTGAACAAATTTCCAAATGATTATTTGTTAAATAATTAAACTTTATTTTATTGACCAAAAATATGAATTTATTTCTCGATTATATTTTAATAATAAATTCATGATTTAAAACAATTAGGATAAAACAAGAAAATGTTTAAACACAATGAAAATTCAGAAATGAAGTGAGTTATTCAATAATAATTGCAGTAATTATAATAAGGCTCATGTTTTAATGATCAGTAATTTAATACAAATTATCAGTATTTTATTATTATGATCAGTATTTTATTAATTTGATCAGTTTTTTAATAAAATGATCAGTATCACTTGATCAGTAATTAATTCAATGTTTATGATCAGTATTTTATCCTAATGATTAATAATTTATTATAATGAGAAGCAAATTATTTTTTATGACCATTATTTAATTTTATTGGGCCAGTATTCTAATTAATTTGATTAGTACTCAATTAGTTATTGTTTTAAAAATAATTATTTGACTATTTAAAAAATTAACATTTTTAAATCTTAACAATTTTAAATTAAAAAAAATTTATAACCATGTCTTCTCAAATTCCATTTTACGAATCTTCAAAATCAGAAGATGATTTCGAAAATGAAACATATAAAGATAAGGAAAATATTAACAGAGGTATCAATCGAATGAAAAAAAGATCACGTGATTGGAAGTTTGAAATGACATACAAATAAAGATAAATCAATCGATTTCATTAAATCCGAAAATACTTGGAGTTATCATTATAAAAAATAGAACTGCTGATTCTAAAAAATTTATTATAGCAGTAACAAAGCAAAATTAATAGGAAAACAATGTCCAGTTGTCCGATTGTGTAGAGTACTACTGTCCAGCAGTAAACGAATCAAAAGTATCAGAGGATCAGATACAAAATGTGAAAGACATGCGTTGGAATACATTCGATCAATTTAGAAAAAGACCTTCGGTTGTGTGAATCGTAAATATTTGGTTAGATGGTGCCAAATCGTGTACTTGTCCAGCTTTTTTAAAAGAATACATGTGTAAGCATGTAATTAGTGTATCTATTCGTCTAAAATATGTTAAGCCACCACCTGCTGCCAAACAAATACCAATCGGAGAGAAACGTCAGCGAGGAAGACCAAAGAAAACAACAAAAGCATTACTAGTAGATTAAATCAAAAATATATTTTTTTAAAAAAAATTAATTTTAAATTTAAATAAAATAATCGTTAAAACTAAAAAAAAACTTTTAATACTGATCATTTTTCTTTACTGATCACCTTTTACCAATCATTATTTGAAAAAATACTGATCACTTGTTAATTTTTGTTTGATCAAATTCCATTTTAATACTAATCATTTATTAATTTTTAACTGATTAAATGACATTAAATACTGATAATTTAATTAAAATATTGATAAAAAAAATGTTTTACTAATCATTTTTTACTTAAAATACTGATCAAAGACATTAAAAAATATTGATCATTTTATTGAATTTAGTGTTATTTTTCTAATATATATCTTTTTATGAAGATTTATTAAGTAACAATATTTAAAACTATTAAAAAATAAAATTAAACCTAATTCTGTTTTATACTTTTTATTAAAGATAGTTTTTATAGTTTTTATTTAGTTTTTATTATAGTTTTTATTTTTTATCTTATAGACTAAAATTTTTAATTTTACCATAAAATCTTGTGTATGGATACTAAAATGCTATTTACACTGAGATGTAATTTCCATATTTCTTTCCTATTACCGTGATATGGCTTATTTTCCAACAATAAAATAATATCTAAAATTAAAACGGAAAAACTTTACCTAAAACACTAATTTGCGAAGAATATCAAGGGGGCCTTTCAAAGATTTTTCACATAATCTCCATAAATTAAAATTGACTAATCCTTGAATGTGCAATAAGAAAATGTAAATTTGTTTTATCACATAAGTGATTAGTTATATAAAGTTAACCGGTTTTAAGTAAAATTCCATTTCTTTTTAATTATTATATTTTTCAAAGTATTCATTAAAGTGAACGACATTCATTGCCATTGTGAGAGGCTTACATTTATGATGGAAAATAGATTTATGATTAAAAGTATTCGACAAATGAAGAAGAAAGACAAGTTTAATTAATAATGAAAAAAAGTTGAAACATATTTCATTAAAATAATGAAGAATGATAATAATTCTGTTTCAATAAAATACTAATCATTAAAAATTTTTTTTCAACCCAAAAATTGAAAACCATATTTTGCATGGATCAAAAGATCTTTTAAAACCAAAATTAATGATCTACTAGCAGTTTGAATTTAACAGATCTTCATGGTCCCCATAATGATCCCTTTTGACTATTATCTCAAAAATCTCCAACATTCCTAATAACTATACAAGACCTTCCCAGATTAAAGGAAATATCTTGAAATGTTGGCCACTGACGTATTTATTAATTTTAATATTTCATAATAATTTAATATTAATTAATAATTTTAATGATTAAAACAATCACAAAATATCAGTATTTAATTAATAAATAAAATAAAGCACAGATCCAACATAAGTGATGAAGAGTCCTTGCCATATGACTTATTAAAACAAATTTCTTCTTTTATATTTTAAAAATATTTCAATAAAAATTATAAATTCTGCTTTTATAAATCTCAAGTTCAAAAAAGTTTCGTCATTTCTCCTCCCAAAAAAATTACAGTCATCTTATCGAATTAGTTGATATTAGTAAACTTAATTTTGTGATGTAGGATGAAAATAAATATAAAACAGTTTTGTTTAAAAATTTAAAGATATTTTTTTGAGAATTTATTAAAGGTTTGTTAAACTCTCAATTTTATAAAATTTTTGATAAATAAAATATTTTAGAACTAAGATTGATAATTTTTAGTAACATATGTTTAAAATATTTGTTTAAATAAAAGTGATTTAGTGTATATAGTTTCAAGTTGATATCTACATGACGATGACAGTGAGTCTGTCAAAATATATTGTAGTATAACATATATGTTGGATTGGCGCTAAATTTTAATTTTAATAATATTTAATAATCTATTTTTACTGAATATGATAACTGTTATTAATTTTTAATTATTAACGAAAAAGTAAAACAAGTAATATTTTTTATCCGTAATTAATTTGGGTGAACTTAAAAAACATAAAATGTAATTAAAAAGAAACAGCCAAAAAATAAACATAATCATTTTATTTATTCAATATTGCAGTTGAAAATGCGACGGAAAGAATAATTTCGGAGGAAGAAGTGAAAATTAAAAATAGTTCATTCAAAATTGAGGAAAATGAATTTACAATTTATCCAAGATTAAACGACCCAAATGCTCCAGGTTAGATTTTTATATAATTTGAATATATTTTTGTATAATTTTGAGATTATTAATAATAACAGATAAAATAAACCCTAAATATTTTAATTCTGTAAATATAACTAATCTAGCTATGCAATAAAACAAATAAATAAAAAATTTACTTTTTTACTTATCTTCTTTAAATAATTAAATTAAAATTAAAAAAATATTGTAATGAATAATTACGAATAATAATGGTGAGTTACATTCAACAAATATCAAAGGATATAAAATATAGACAAAAGTAGAGGAAAGATTAATAATGATAGCAGTAGTGACAAAGAGAAGGCAAACCCGAACAACGTGTCTATTAATAATAGCATGTTAAAGATTACTTATTTTCAGAATTACATTTGTATAATATGATCAAAGTTAAAATAAGCAAGTCGTTGTTTGATCTCACCGAGACAAACCAAAATTAAGAATTTACGTAGTCAGGATTTGGTAGATGAAGTTAATAAGTAAGAACTTCTGAATTAGATGACCGACTCGATTTTACGGATAAAATATTACCAATACATTCATTTGTTTTTATAATATTTTCGATGAACTTGCATATAACTTCTCTAACGACTTAAAATATTCAAGAAAAGAGAAATAAATCTAACTTTTTTTAAAATTTTTTAAAATCAAAATTTGAATGACAATGAAGCATTTTCAAAAATATCTAATAATGAGAAATTAAAACCAAAAAATATAAATTTCTTAGATACCTTGTTATTTATGCTTTTAATATGCTGCTGAGTTTTTATTTTTGTTTTTTACTTACATATCTATAGTTCCATTAGAAATTAGAAAAATAGGTTCTACGCCCTTTTGTATTTATTATTCTTATTGAAATATTTTTGTCGAATAAGAATGCTACAAATCTGTGCTTTTATTTTATTGCATTTATCGATTTTTGAAATAAATGAGATTATCATCCGATCGCCAAAAAACTTTAAGAAGACGATCGTATAAATATCGACTCTCTAGAGCCGCTACAGATAAAATTATAAAATAATATTATATTAAATACTACTGACAAGAAATGCAGTAAGTTAAATTATTTAAATTTTAATAATTACGTAATGTGTACATACTAAATTTTGAAAATCAAATAAATTAAGTATTTATTTATTCATTTATGTTCATTTATTTACCTGTTAAAAATTAAAAATATTTATTTTAATCATTATTTTACTAAATTGAAAATTTTTAAAATTGTGTATAATGTAACGTTTCACAAAACAATTGCTGAATATTAGGAATGGGAAAATGCCAATCGACAGATCTACACAATGTATCACATTGCCAGAAAACTTTTGTAAGATGACATCAACTAAAGTCTAATTGATTCAACAAGTTTCCCCATATATCACGCGAAATTACAAAAATCATTAGTGGCTCAGTTCACGTGCAATATTAGCCGCTACCAACAATGATGTAAATTCCATCTATTTCAAAATTCAAAGTGGAATACCAGGCGTAGAGATAACATATAAGTCCATCGACACCGTGATGAGTCAAGACGAAGTTCTCAATTACCCAACGAAATTCTTGAATTCACTGTATTTGCCATTATATTATATTTTATAAATTTTAAAGTTCTTAACTAATTAATTTCTAAAGTAGTTTGTGTAGATTAATTTAACTATTTAAGTAATTTTCTTAAAAATAATTTAATAATAAATAAATAAATAAGCTTGGCAACGATTTTATTAAAAGAAAGCGTCAAAATTGCCATGCTGGACCCTGAACAAAAACAGCAACGACACGATCCCAGTCTTCTCGGTTCAATTTGTTCGGTTGATCGATGACTCGATATGGCACAGTGCGCCCATCGCTCTTCAACCGTTGGATTAATAAATCGTTGTCACGTCGACAACCATTGGCTTTTTTGTCCTCAGTCTTTTCAAATCTCAGATCTTGCAAGATTTCTTTTGCATTATACATTGTTATAAGGCTAGTTGGAGCAGCCGGTATTATTATGATAGGAACACTCGCCGTACCATATATTTTGATAGTTTAACTGTCATCTTCAGGTACGAAAGCTAACTAAAATACTATCTATATATATATATATAACAAATTATTTCTTACATGAATATTTTAATAAATATTTAAATACTTTTAAAATTTTTATATTAATATTACATTTTTCATCAAGTATAAATAAACATTTTTAAAATAATAATAAAATACTTTATAAATTAATTTATTTTTTAATGATTTGTCAAATATTTTTCAAATTTGTTTATAAAAAATTATAAGAAAAAATCTAATTTGATTTGGTAATTCAAACTACAGGCGCTTGATACAAAGCAAAAATTTCTACAAATATGAAATAGAAAAAAAGAATCATTTTATTAGTGCCTGGAATTTAAGAATTACCATTGAACAGGAATATCTTTGAGAAAATATTACTGTTTAATATTAAATATTTTACCGACTTATTTTTTTTCAATAAAAGAATATTAAGCATTTGAATTTTATTATTATTTTTATTATTAGTATTGTATTTTGTTTACTTTTAAACCTTTAAATTAATTGTTTCTATAGTAATTGAAAAAGATTAAATAGTTTTATACAGCGGTTTTTGTGACGGTACACGCTTGTATGGGGTACCGGCACTTTTTCCATACGCACTTGACGTTTGGTGAAGCAGAAATAAGGAACTTGTCAACAAGATTACAGTTAAACGAAAGAACAACGATTCTTGGATTTCGTGAATATCTCACCGAAAAAAGTGTTTTTGATAAACTTCTTACTTTGCAAATTACTCTCAATACAATCCCAATTTCTTCAAGTGAAGCTGAGAGAGGGATTTTGCAAATGAAACATCACCCCGATAAGAGCTTCATTTATGACAACAACTGTATCTTCGCTTTTATTGATAAAATTAGTTAAAATCCCACTCACACGTTTTTATCCCGTAAGAGATGTTGATTTATGGTTGTTTCGTGGCAGACACTCGGTCATAGATACCAACAGCAAAGAACGCAGTCGGGAATGTATGTCAGCCGAGAACCTGGTCAAACTTTGGGTTTATTATGAATTGTTTCACACCAATTTCTATTTTATTTTCACCTTTACCAGCGTTTTTTGTAAAAAAAAGAAAGAAAACTAAATACATTTTGAAACGTAATCTAAGAATAAGTCATTAGTTAAATCTTACCGTTATATACTATACGGTATAACAATGTAATACAATTTTATTTAAGTTATTTCAACAATATCATTTTTTTAGTACCTTGGTGTTGTGGTCAGAGCCGCGGAGAGGACTTCTGGGGCCCCGGGGATATACTTCTTGTGGGGGCCCCTGCCAAGAGCGTGAAAAAAAATTTCCCCTCGGACTTTGGGCCATTTATAAATGAAGCGGGAAACCGCAAAATATCCTAATTGTTATTGGAACAATGTATTCATCAATAATTCTCTTACAAAAATGAAAACTTTTACAACTAAAATTACAAAAAAAAGTACAAAAAACAAATTATTTTTTAAAATGTTGCTTTCCGAACCTTGCTCCTAGCAAACAAATTAATTACGTCTTGAAAATCAATTTTTTTAGCCATTTCAGATTCAATCGACAACATTCCTAAATTATTCAATCGGTGTTGTGACATTGTGGATCTCAAAACATCTTTTATCCTTTTTAAAACACTAAAGGATCGTTCTGCTTCAGCAACGGTTACAGGGATCGTACAAAATAATCTTATTGCTATTATTATGTTGGGAAACAATACATCCAGTTTCATTTTTTTAATGATGTTTAGTAACTCAATTGGCGAGAGAGATTTATTTTGTATATTGGCATCATAAATTGATTTCAAATGGAGTATTTCTTCACCAAGATTATCGTCAATATCATTTTCATATACTTTTTGTAATTTTTCGGACTTCGTGTGTATTTCTTCATCATTAAGGTTATGAAATAACCATAATACATTGAATAACAAATCAATTTCTTTAGCTGCATTAAATCTTCTTGTAATATTTCCAATAATACAATCTAAGAAAACATTGAAAACATTTGTTCTGAATTTGTCACTTGGTGTCATTTCTAATTCGTTCCCCCATTTTTTCCTTTTACTACGTTTTGTTTCAAAATCTGTATTTATCTCTAAAGATGAACCAAACAATTTACATTCATTGAAGAGAGTTTCCCAACTATCTCTTATTGTTTGTAATTCATCAAGAAGACTTGACAAATTCGCTACGTCTACATCAATTGTCGCATCACGAGCTTGTAAAACAATATTTCTATAATTTATAGCTTGAAGGACTTTGTACCAAATTTTAACCATTACTAAGAATTCAAACGATTCCATATATTTTTTTATTCCGTTCAGATCTGAACGAATTTCCCATGTTAAGTTTAATTCTAGAACAGAATCTATGGCACTTTTAATTGCAGGAATATTTTCAGCAATTGGTTTAATACATTCAATTCTAGCAGACCAACGTGTATTTGACATAGAGTGCAATAAACGTTCATTATTATTTTTTAATATTTCCCATCTTTGAGGGCTACTTCTAAAAATATTGTATAATTTTTGTACCGTACCAAAAAACGTTACAACCTCAGGACAAGATTCTGCTGCATGAACACCACACAAATTTACACTATGACATGCACAAGGGGAAAATATTGCCAGTGAATTGATTTGCAAAATACGAGCTTCAGCACCTTTATATGAGCCACTCATATTGGATCCATTATCGTACCCTTGTGCACGACATTCGCTTATAGGAATTTGATATTTTTCAAGCGTTTCGAGAATTAAATTTGCAATATCTTCTCCAGTCTTCTTATTGCAGTTTACAAATGCAAGAAATCTTTCCTTAATTTCGTATTCATCTGAATGATTATTTACAGAGACGTATCGTAAAATAAATGTAGTTTGTTCTATATGGGCGGAATCAGGAGTTGCATCTACAATTACAGAATAATATTTTACAGTTTCTCTTTCCCTCAAAATGCAAGTTCTCAAATAATAGGCACAGCATGATATGAATTAATTTTGAATGTCTGCCGATAAATAATGTACTTGCAATCTCTGTTTCTCGATTTGTGATTGTTTAACCATTTTTAAATGTGCTTCCAAAAGTGGATCATAACGACTGACAAGTTCTAATATTCCGAGAAAATTTCCATTGTTTGCATCTCCAATCAAATGTGAACTGCCCCTGAAAGCCGAACCTCGTTCAGCCAAAAATAAAGTTACATCTAAGAATCGTTTTAATAAATCTGTCCATTTTTGTATCTCATTTTGTATTTGTTGTACTAAAAGGCAATCAATTGTTCTATTTTTACTAATATTACTTTCTACAGTTCGCCACTGGATATAACAATATTCTCAGATATATTCTATCATATAGTTTTTTATATCCTCTATCAGGCTGCCAACCCAATTCCGTAGCCAAAACTGATCTTTGATCTTCTCGAAAATTATAAAATAAACGACAAGGAAAACAAAACAGAGCATTTTTCGATTTGCTCCAAGCAAGCCAATCTCGAGCAACAATTTCATTATTCTTTAAACGCAATTTTAACAAATTTACTGGAAATTGATTGCCCTGTTTATCAACAGGAAATGTTGCTGGATGTGATTCTGGACCTCGTTGAATAGCCTCTTCTACATCCTTTCTCATTAAATTTAATTTCAACAATCCAATGTCGATGTTTAGTAAATTCACATCCATAGATTCCACAACTTGTGGTTTAACTTAACGAATGATATGAAATAGTTTCATTTTAAAATCACTTGTGTGTTGAATTTTGAAAAATCAATGACCTCAACTTAGTACCGGCCGGCACCTATGTTTTTTACAAAAAATGCAAAAATCCCGCATTTCTAAAATTTACAATATATAAAATTTCTAAATTTCTAATCACTGCTTGATTTTAAATTATATTTAAAAATTTTGAAATTTAAAGTTTTTGTAAAGTTAATAATTTATTAGAAATTATATTTTGTGTTCTCAGTTTATGATTTATTTTTCTTCTATAAATTATGAAAAATTAAAGTTGATTTCAAAGTTGTTTTAAGATTCAGGTTTTCCTATATTTAATTTATTTTCATTATGACAAAAGATCAACATTTAAATTTCTATTCAACAAAAATTAATATTTGATCTTTGGTAATAATTTAGATTAATTAAATATCATTAAATATCAAATACAATTTAATAACATTCAAATTTTGTTTTAATAGTTTAAAATTGTTGAAAGAAATGTTTTTAATTTCAAAATTTATTTTGTTAATTACATTGAACAAAATAACTACTTGAGAAATTACCAGAAGACGCTATTTTGAGAGTTTCAATTTAACCATATCCCTTCCATAGAAATAATTTTGTTATTTAATTTAGACAACTACTCCAATTTAAATTGTCTATAATTATAAATAACTTTAGAAAATTCCATCATATAATGGCTCATTTATCCCAAAATGTAGTGGTCAACATCTCAGAGACAGTTAATGAATCCCACCTGTCAGAAGAGGACATTTGTTTGGCATATTGAAATTCGCTACATTATTGGTTCTAGAGTTAAGGAATTTTGATGTTTTATTCGGTTAAAAAGAATGATTTTTCCTGTGGATTTTAACTATATCAATATATGATTTCTTTTCATGAAGAGTTGCCAATAATTAATTTCAACTCCCTTTTCGTTTCCACATATATTATTGCATTTTGCATTAAAAATAACATTAATGGAGTTTACCGAAAATATGACCCAATGAAAAAAAGTCTTATTTTTATAGGTTTTATTTTTGGAAATGAAATTATTAAATCTTTATCCTTTATTAGAAGATCATTTATACAATTGGGTTGTTACTGAAAGAAGAGTGAATAAAACAGTCCTAAGTTATAAAATGATCAAAAAAAAATAAGACATTGGATTACTTTCGTTAAACTCCGGTAATTTGTGTCAAAGAACGTTCTCGACAAGCTTTTCTACTTTATTGAAGAATTTATTACACGAATCATTTCCTTTTCAAAACTATAAGGCTGCGTCTAAACTAAATTTTTCCTTAACTCAAACACGTTTCGTAATTTCTCTTCAAAACCGAAATAATCTTCGTATTTCTGAATCAGTTCCACCAAAAGAAACACCTTGGTTACAATTTATTGAACTTCTTGCGGCTGTTGAATGATTACAAAAAATATATTCAATTCCAAAATAAAATTTACAAATCACCATTTGGCAATAACTGATTTAGTTGCTTGATATAGATCTAATAAAGTTCTGGCGTGGTTGCCATGTTAGAATAAGAGATTGGTACAGACAATATTTATTTAAATAATTCAAATTGGAATATCCAATTGTCATATTATTTATAGTAGTTCCAATTGCAAAATCTGGAAATAGGGATTATTATTAGTTTAAGCAATATTATTGATACAGATCACATACATACTTACTTCATTTTATTGCACACAAACATCACGCATCATTCCTCAAACAGAAAGGTTATATAATTAGTTTATGATAATTCTTATTATATTACCTTACATAAACAATTGCATCAATGGAATTATTATACGAAATTTTGCCAAGTAATAAACGAAATGATTAAATAAAACGAAAGTGATTATGTACTTGGCAAATTTAGATTAGTTAGCTTAAAACAGAACAACTCCAGAATATTAGTACTAAATTTACAGGACCTCAAATAGTTAGTTATTACGACTATTACGACGCAAGTTTTTAAAAATCCCTTTCAAAGGAGGCCAAACTCAAAGTCACTAGTTTAAAATAAAAATATTGGGAAAATACAAATTTTGCGATGATTACAGAAATTCACAGAATCGAGATATATTGCAGATTGAGAGAAATAAAAATATTTTTTACTAATTATCTTGAGAAAGAGTATTTAAAAGCTTCTAATAAACAAAAGTGACATTCCAAAAACAGTTTGGCACGAATTCCTTTACATCCCATTTGCTCCATTGACATTTCAAAGTACAATATGACGAAATATTTCATTCTCAAAGACATATTTGGACAATGCAATTATTGCTTTGAATAAGGCAGAAGAGCATAACAAACATTTGAAATAAATCACAAATGAGTTGAATTAAGTTGGGTTAGGTTCATTCAGAGAAATACAAAGTTATGAAATTCTAAGTAGGTTTTCTGGACATAAAGTTTTGACTACTGAAATTTCTCTTTTAGAAACCAAAATTAAACAATTATAAATTTCCAGAAAAAAACTTTTTCTCTATAATAATAATAATAATAATAATAATAATAATAATAATAATAATAATCGGTTTTCAGATGAGAATGTTGTTGGTAAGGTTTACTTCATTTTTAGTCGAATATTTTTTGTCTTTAAAATCGAGTAAAATCGCATAAAACCAATATTATTTTTTGTTTAACGCGTCCAAATGGTTAAGAAAATACTGAAAATTAAGATTAATTTTAAAATCAAAAAGATCCAATCCTTTAACTTTATTCAGACTTCTAATATATTTTTGGACATCTTTAAGTTTACTTGAGGTATTCAAA
This sequence comes from Schmidtea mediterranea, assembly GCA_022537955.1. Lineage (NCBI taxonomy): Eukaryota > Metazoa > Platyhelminthes > Tricladida > Dugesiidae > Schmidtea > Schmidtea mediterranea. The sequence continues at coordinate 174,129,727 of CM039680.1, forward strand.
ACCCTTTGAAATCGTTTCTATTAAAGATATATTTGAAAAGAAACAAAAGAGCTGATGTTTTAATAATGAGTCAAAATGGCTGAGATGTCAAATTTGATACTTTACATTGATAAAACACATTTTGCTAGTAAAAAATTTCAACGTAATAATATATTAAAACATATTTGTGTTGATTTTCATAGAACTTTGATTGTCAGAGACAAAACCATTTACCATAAATAAATCATAAACATCCATTTTGTTAAAGAGCTTAATATCTGATGGTCTTTGAACGTTCCATAAAAAAGATATGACTATCAAATCTTATAATTTCCTTCAATTTTTAACGGTTCTTTGTAATATATTTCGGTGGTCTATGCAAGACTTTATTATGTGTACTTTGGAAACCAATAATAATAACCTATTATAAGGAAAATGCAGTTCCAGGGAATATTTTTAATCACCCAAAAACTAATTGAACTCTCTCCCAGCAAGAGCCAGTGTTATTGGCTCATACAATGTATAAAGTAGTTTAGTATTTGTAAAAAAATAAAATTATTTGTTTAAATTAATAAGAAATTTGATATTAATTTTAAAACTTATTATTGTAAAACTTAAAACCAAAATAAGAACTATTCAATACTTTTGTTTAAATATTAGATTTTACAAAAAAGTTATTATTATTTTCAGGAGAAGGAGGACGACCATTTAGAATCAATAAAGATGAACTAACAGAATCAGAAAAAGCTGAATATAAAAGTGGATGGGAAAAACACCAATTTAATTTATACGCTAGTGATAGAATAAGCGTTCGAAGATCCATTCCTGATCAAAGATCAAAAGAGTATAAAAATTAATTACTAATTATTAATTAATTTGTCTATTTTAGATGTAAAGAGATGAAATTCCTTGAAAACCTACCCACAACAAGTATTGTAATCGTCTTTCATAATGAAGCTTGGTCAACGCTTCTTAGAACGATCCATTCGATAATTGATAGGTCACCAGGTCATTTACTTAAAGAGATTGTACTTGTTGACGATGCATCCACATTCGGTAGGATAGAAATTAATAATTAATTTTTAATTAATATTTCAGATAATTTTTTAAATTATGTTTAAAATGAGAAAATATATGAGAAATTTAAAGTAATAAAATTATAAATATTAGTTTTAATAACATTTAAATTTGTTTTTTTTTCATAATAATTAGACCAAAAAATAACATTCATTTAATATAAAATCCACAAATAACTTATTGAATTGTTAATTCAATATTATTTAAACAAATATTTTGATTTGATACTTTTTAATTTAACGTCAATCACTGTAAAAGATAAAACAAATTCTAATAATTCCCAATTATTCTTAATCCAAATAGTATCCATATTCTATTTGAATTATACATCTATGATTTTTATCGTTTAACTATTCTTATTTTATTAATTTTATATAGTTTTATAAAATTACTAATTTTTAATAAAAAAATGTAACTAATTATATTCAATATTCAATTAAATTCAACTTAAACATTTAAAGAGTCAATATAAGGGTTCAGTATTCAAGAAATTTTAAAAAGTTTGAGAACCGTTAGTTTAAGGCGGTATAAGTATTTCTGAAACATGTTTTAATTATTCCATCCAAACTTAAGGTTTAATTAATATATAGTTTTTAAATTCGAAGTGGGTGTATAAAATCCTTTTATTATATATAAAAAAACATTAAGAATCTTTGTTTTAGATTTTAAAACTTTTAAAATTTTGGATCCAAACAGAAAAAAAATTTGCTGAAAAAGTAAACATTAAATAATATTAAAAATTTTGGACAATCAAAATATAAGAAAAAAGAGGTGAAAATGATTTAATACAAAAGGTGTTCTGAGCTTGCTAATGAGAAAGAAATGACTCTGAGGTCAGTTGAGTTCAACCGATTGAAACATTTCTTTGATAATATTTACTCAAAGTCAAAAAATTGTAGGAAGTAAATTTCTTATAAAAAAGTGGCAAGAATAAGAATGGATAGAGATTGGATGGATCTATTGTTAGAATTATCCATCAGTTAAAATAGTGGTAAAATGTATTAGAACTTTAAAAGTTAAAGAATTGCGAGAAAATATACGTTTGATAGATACATGAACAAATCAAAGAAGTGTATCAATATAATATAAAATTTTAACAAATTTAGATTTTTATATTTGATAATGGAAATAATATATTGAAATGTTTTTGTAAAAATCATGAAAAATTTTCATGGCCATCACTAGAATTAGATTCTGCCCTGGACAAACTGCAAAATACATCTGACAATGCTCACGGCGATTAAAATAAACAAGCAACCTCATTAACCTTCTCTCTATATACAGAGATGCGAACACATTTCAGGCTAGTTAAAAGGTAATAAAAAGTAGCAAGATGGATAATTTCTTAAGTGTTCTTATAAATAATATCTACGATATCTTTCCCATGCAATTTAAAAGATATCTCACCTGAAATCGGTGTATTTGAAGGTAATACGACTTCAAGTAAGGAAGCGCTTAACCACGTAAATACATTTGCTTTACACAAATCGTATTTTGTATGTCGCTTTGCTAGTATTTTCCAATAATTTGTTTTGTATTTGTATTCCTGTTAAATGAGATACATATATATTTTGCTACGGTGGTGTAAGGAGGTGTAATTAAGAAATATTTTACAATTAATTAAAGTAACACATTTCGTAAAAATATGTCAAAATTGTAAAATCTGATCCATAGTCAAATCTTGTAGAAAACATTAAGTTTACATAATCTTTATATTTGCTGTTTTTGCTTTTGATTTCAGAATTCTAAAAATGATTAATTTTTCACAACTTAGAACTATCTTTCATAAAATAATATTTTCCTCATTTAATCTAATTTTCAAGACTATTTTTTATTGTAAAATTTATTAATTTAAGAAAATAACGAAAAAATGTTTTTAATGTCATGAATATTAAAACAATTTGTTTTATTACAATCCAAATTTTTATTTAATAAATTATTCAATTTTTGATTATTTATGAAAACATTTATGGTGGACGAAGAAACATATAATAATATTTTTATTTATATTTTCCATCTTTTTAATGAAATATTTGAAGTCATATATTTGTTTTCTCACTGATTTTTGGTTGATTGATAATCTTAATTAGTTAAAGGAAATTGGTTATGGCGAGCCATATGTTTGTTAATGGATCTAAATTCCTTTCTAGAATATTATCATATCGGTCGGTAAGTTCAAAGAAAATGATATTATTTGACTTATAGTTCTTATAGGACTTTCTAAGAATTATAATGTAACTATTATTGTTTCAGCACAGAGCTCCTTTGAAGATGCAAATGAAAAACACACATAACTTTCACTACATTTTTTGATAAAAAAATGCTGGAAAAAGACAAATTTAGATGTGATCTTTCTCAAATTTCATTCTGTTAAACTATTTATCTTAATTTTGACAAAAGATCAAAGATTTGTGTTGCTTAAAACTAAATTGTCGATTTTTTATCGAAATGAAAATAAATGAAATATCATCAAAAAAGAAGACGTAAAAGATGGAAAAAATAAAAGTTATATATAACAATTTAGTGAAGGTTAAAAATTGATCAAAACCTTCTACGACATAAGAATAATTCATCCCAAGAATATTTATTTTACGTTGAATCTTACAAGTAGTAAAACAAACTTGATTCTCTTTAAATGGAATGATTCTCATTTTACATTTTTTGACAAAATCTAGCAAGTTTTTTGATTTTACGTTAAATTTTGGTAATTTAGTTAAACGTTAATAATCGTTGTTTATAATCTCTGAGTTCATTCCCTTAATACAGTAAATAAAATTTTCCTTTAAATTCCTAAGCTTGAAACATGAAAATTTTGGTTATACTCTCCTTTAACCTCATTAACACTAGGTTGTAACTGTTAGGCTATAAGCCATCATTTAAACAAAATAAAATGACTAAGTAAAGTCGTGTTGAAAATTATTGGAATGGCTGCTATAACATAAGCATACACCACAAGCAGAAAACAAAATAAAATAAAACACCAATTAAAACAAATTAAAAAAATAACATAATTAATTAAAAACAAATAATTAATAAATTCCGCATACAATGGCATATAGAAAAATAAAGTAAAACACAAAACCGCCTATAACTTTGCAAAATAAGGTTTAGAAAATACACAGGCGGAAGAGGCAAACAGTAAAAAATAAAAATCATCAAAAAAAATGTAAATTTAACAAAATTAATATTAAAAAATTAAGAAAAATAAATTGAAAAAGGAAAAATTATTAAAATAAATAAAAGCCATTTAAAAACCCGAAAAAATGGCTAAAAAAAATTTAAAATTCGCTGATTGGTCGCACACATAGCACGAAAACACTATAAATATAACATCCATTGTCATAATTTCTAACTTTAACTTTAACGTTAACTTTAAAAAATTTTTTGAAATTTGAACTTCATAACTTTGTGAATTTATCCGATCGTGAGTTTTTTGATTTTGTGTTACAAATATACTTTTCTTTATCTATGTTAATGAATTTGTTTTGATTTATTAATTTTTATCATGGATGGCCGCGATACTTTTTAGTATCCGCGACAAGTCCCCCTAAATTGTATTTTATATATATTTATATTAATTCGTGGAAGATGGTGGAGTAGCATTCAATTCCGGCAGTTAAGTTTGCAGGACGTTGACGTGTTACTTTATCACTGACCACTCTTCGGTGTCTGGTTAGTCTGGTCAGGCCTTGTTGCACTGATCACGGGGTAGGACACCGTCGCAATTCACTGTGGCGGCCATTTCGAGTTGGTTGGAGCGGTAAGAGGGTAAAATGAGGGAAGATCGCCATAGCTAGGGGGATAACATTTATATGAATGTTTAGGTAGCAATAGTACATATTTTTGAAACTCCTGTCAGATAGTGACATAATGAGGGGAACGATTTCGGCTAGTAAACGATGAAAATCACTTCTACAAATGTAATTGAAAATTTTTGTTTTGAGCGATTGAATCCTTTTAACCAGCTAAACGCTATTCCGAGCATCAGTATTTTATCTTTTCTACCCACATTAACTGACAACCACTATAATACAGCACCCCCAAATAAGGAAAACACTGCAGCATTTTATTATGACGATTTTCTTTTTCTTGCAATCCCTGGATCAGTAAAATTTACCATGATATCATTAAGCGTAGGTATAACTCGCTGAGAATATCACGAAAAATAACCATTTTTTCTTTGTGTCGAGAACAAATGTGATTTTAAGAGTAGAACGTTAAACACTGTATTTATTACGGTTATGCCAAACCAATACAACTGAGGACCCGAGATTGCGATGCGTGAAATAAGCCCAACCTTGATTGATAATGTTTCTAAAAAACGCCAAAAATTAAAATCGCAGAAAACCGCTGCTAAAAGATCACATAAAGAAATTACCTAGGCAACACCCAAATACTTTCGCATAGCACGTCGAGATAGAATCAATACAACTCCACGAAAATTACACAGTCGTATTTCAATATTAGGTAGTGTGTTGTCTAGTTAAAAATTTGACTAACTTTAATCTCTCAATTTTCCCAAGTCATCAGTGAGAAGCCCCACAGGCACAGTCACTCACTCGGTTGGGGAAATCACACTAATCAAGTATGTGTGCATCAGTATGCATGCGTGTTTCCTTGTAATAGTCTAAAAACTGATTTGGGCCCCTAAAATTATTAATTGAATTTAATTAATTTTTCTTTTCTTTTATTTTATCCGTATTATATCCCTTAATATAAATAATAAAATTATCCAATTAATCAGAAAACGGAAATTATTCAAACAAAAATTAAAAATGCAATCCGGCTACAAAATACCCAATTTATCACAGCCCAAGACCAACGTGTCCACCCAACCCAATACCTAGAACGAAAATCCTGATCACTCATTGCCAGAAAAAATATGATCAGCTGCACGCGGAGCACGAACGCACGTTAGGTACGTGGTTTGCTCCCGAGGTAGTGAAAGCTTTACACAAGCAGATACATCGTCTAACCAGATGTCGAGACGATCTGATCGCCGAAAATCGGGCCCAAAGGATCGTCATTAACGATCAGAGCGCCGTGTTAATCGCATCCTTCACCGAAACCGAGTTAACCAAGCGGTTAGCCGGCCGTGACCTAGCATTAAAATTAAATTTCATACCTGCAAATCACATTCTGGAAATTTGCCTCATCACAAACGCTCAAAACGAGCAAGAAGCACAATCCGAGTAAAAACCGGCGTCGCCGTGAACGACGCCGAGCTGAAGGTGTCACACTGCTGAATAACGCGGCCAAGGCGCTCGAGGAAGCCGCAGCACTGGTCGCCGAGCAATACCCCTAATTCGTCAAGTCGGACGAAAATCTACCAGAACCAGCAACACTCGTAGAGCCAACGCCTAAATTTTGCGACGACAAAAGAGACATATGCCCAGTCCCAATTTCCCCATCAATGGTCGAAGAAAGCAGAAACTCATCAACTTCCTTCGATACTGGACCGATGATTTCGGGGACGAACTATGCCACTCGGTTCCCCAGGTCGGATCCAATGAATTAAATCTCGACCGAAAAAGAAAATTCCCCGTCGACATTGACGAATGAGGATAAAGAGCACGATGAAAATGGATGTAGTTTTTTTTCAGAACTATTCCTGATTTATGGCTTATTTATATTTATATTATTCATTTTCTTTTGCGTTTGTATTCTCAATTTTAGTTGAAAATTAAATTTATGTGTTTTGTCTTAATTTTCGCTTATTAAGATTTTCAGTTTTATTCTATAATTAATAATCAATTTACCTTAATGGTCATGTTTATGTATGATAAGAAGTTGATAGGGACCCAATCAACGTAAATTGTGTCGGTAGAAAGTAAATGCAACTGGAAAGGGTAAATTGAGTGAAATCATGACTCTAAATAAATAAATTTTGAATGTTCATGCAAGGATTTTATGGTAGAAAATGAATGTATTTTGGTTAAGGATAAGATAAAAACCCCAAGATGAACGTGTTTTCCCCTAAATTAGAAATAAAATTCCTTAAAAAATCAAAAACAGCTGATCAAACAGATAATTAAATAATTTCGGTAAATTTTTAAATTTCCGCATGTTATTTTAGGATAAAGTTTTTCAAATTTAAACAAAGTTCGAGGTTGACAATATTATTTATTTCTTTTGTAGTAAAGTAAGAAATTCACCCCTAAATTTTGGTAATTAAAGAAAGTAGGGTAGAAAAACCTTGTCAACTAAGATTTCCCCTTCGGAAATTCTTGTAAATATTAATATTTAAAATTATTAATTAGATATGTAAACTAATATAGTATAAAAGTAATTAATGGTGACAAATAGACAATCAAGTTCAATTATAACGCCTCAAACTGGAATTTAGACTGATACTTAACGATTAATTTGAAAATCATTGGGGAAAGGATCTCACGGACGCATATATAAAATCGATAGTAAAGGTCAGGAAATGCGCGTATTTATGTCGAAGGAGTCAGAGATGTTAGGTAGACGTAAGTCCTCCTATCGGCAGTCAGGAACCCAAAAGCGAGATTATCACGAGGAGTAGTCATAGAAATGGGGCTTACCTGCTCGTGGACTCTCGGCTACTATATACAGTACCAACATGAGCTTGCTTATGGGTATATAGTGGTAAGGTCAAAATTGTGGGGCGTCTGGGTGAGATAGTATTGACCCTAGGAGGATGAGTGAAGTAAGGTAACATGAAAGAGATGAGCGCCGATTTAAACAAAAAATTTATTCCCCCCAGTACACCAGCATAACTTTAAATCATAATACGGTTTAATTTGTAAATATTATATGCAAATACAATAATTCTTTCAAAAAATTATAATGTATTCTATCATTTATAATTTCTTTGCTAAAAAAAATTTAGTTTTGTAGACACTATGAAACCTTCATGATATATAACTCCGACATAAAAGGCCAAATTATGACTCCAAGACACACAATACTTTTTTTATATTTTATTATAATGGTTTTTAAATATTCAAAAGGGAATACTAAGTAGTGTAGTTATGAAAAAGTAAAATCATGTGACAAATTACAATAGTACATTTAATTATTTATTTTTGTTTCTGGTTGTTAATATATATTAGTGTCCATACTCTTATATTTGAAAACATTTGGTTCAAGTGTAAGCAATTTCTTTTCTGAAATTGGTAAGAAATTATATTATAATTTTGTCCAGATAACAAATTGTATATTTTATTAAAGAATGAATAAAATAAATAAATTAACTACAGCAAAAATACTGATTGCTTTAGAAGAAGTATTGAAGACGAAACAGACATTGAAGGTAATGAAGAAGAAATAAGTGAAAATTAAAGTAATAAAAATAATATGTCAGATAGTGAAACCAGAAACTGCTTCGGAAGCTAGAGATGAAATGTCTGTGAGCCAAGGTAGTGAAGAAAGTGATAACTTAAACTAATAAATTTTGCACGTTGGTAAAGATGATACAAAGTGGAACTCTGTACCATATATTATGGGACGAAATGCTGCTCATAATATTTTTAGAGGAGGTATGAAAAAAATTGTAGGTAGTTTAAGAAAGAACAAAAGATGTATACCACAAAGGTTTCTTTCTCAAAGAGCTAAAGAAGTTGAAAATAACGTTAATGGTTTCAAAAAAACAATGACGCTTGTCAGTTACGTAACAAAAAAAATTGAGTTGACGTCATACTATCTACAATGCACCACAATTCTGCAGTAGATAGCACAAATAAAATTAAGTCAAAAATAAACTTTTATTATAATAGTATAATAGGCAGGGTTGATATACGCTGGACCAAAAGTGTAAAAATGAAAACCCTTATATGGTTGATTACACAGTTTTATAATCTCGTAGACGTATGTGGTATAGCTGCAGAAATTATTATTAGTTATTTACCAAAAAATATTCATTTTTAAATTTGTGTCATAAAGTCACATCGTGACTTTTTACGTAAGTATATCAATATAGTAAAAATAGGGTTAATCACTAAATGTGCGGATTTATTTTGAGTGGTTCAAAAATTATTGAATATTTTGTGCTAAAAAGTATTTTACGTACATTTATCTATGCAAATATTAGTAGTATCCCGTGTCATGAACGAACATATATGATTCGAAAAGTAAAAATAATGGTAGGCACAGTGAACATATGTAAATTATATAGTAACAAGCTCTGTTGTCTGACACGAGTACCTAAATTAACTGGTACAGTTAAACAACTGTTTCATTCTATAACTAATCAGAAATACGCACTTGGTGATTAATGGTGAACCATTCATTACATAATTCAGTAAAACTACAAATGATTATATTATTTCAAGTGACTATACCAGCGTTTCTGAAACGGTACGCCCCAAAAAAATGAAATATTAATTTTTGAATTTCCATAAATTTAAAATTTATTTTATATATCAAAAATCTTTTTGAAACGAGAGGCTTAACATTTTTAGAACCGTAAACATTCTTGAATGATCTAATTAAGTCAACTTGTTTCCTTTTCAGTTTTATTTTAGTAAAATTGTTTTAAATTATTCAAATTATATATTTTCCTGTAATGAAATTAATAAGGAATTTTTAAAAATAATTACATTTTTACACAAAATAACTAACTTGGCCGAATTCGTATTTTATATTTATTACTTTATTACGGTTGAAAGAATCTGACCAAAAAATCTAAATGAATAAGAAAATTTAGAGTTTTAATTTTTTTTATTTGATCCCTCTGTTGGATTTGATTTTTCCATTCCTTATTCTCTTGATTCCACTCAAGAAATTCTTTTAATGGTTCATCATTACTTTGTAAAAAGAGAGATAATTGTCTTAAATATAATTTATATATTCGTTCCTTTTGTTCATTACTACCATCATCTACAAAAGGTAATTTTTTATAATTAAGATAGGTCCCCCATATTAAGTATCCTTTGGTTAAATGAGTCCCAACTAGAGCAATAGCAACTTCAAAACATTATCTAATTTCTTCTTTATCAGTTAAATATCCTAACATAAATTGGCAATATTCAAACCATACATCGTCACTTCTATAATCTTCAATTGCACGAATGAATAGAGCACGCATGAAATCTTTGTCTGAATTAATAGACTTTTCATCAATGATCCAATCAATCCACATTTCAGAGGACAATGGATAATAGATATGCATAGTTTCTCTTGATTCTCTTTCTCCAATCATCTTTTCTGAATGTTTTAGTGCATTAATTAACTTCCAATGAGAATCATAATCAAGAAGATTTTTTAAAACGTTTTCTTTATACATATCAATTTCCATAATTTCCGCTGAAAAATCTTCTGATTCCGAATCAATACTAGAAAAATCATCATCGATCATATGAAACATTTTTTTAAATTTGTTTTCTTTATAAGACAAATTCGTTTTATTGTTAGCAATTTAATTTATTAAAAATAATTCAAACTACAAATCCTCCAATCTTGACCACAATTCAAACCAAATTTTAAATTAACAATTCCGCCAAAAAAAAACTAATACACACTAACTCGAATAAACAACATACAAGCTAAAAGTAAATTTTACATAAAAATAAAAAATGAACTTTTATTTCAAGATTTATTTCAATTTCATTGCGTATATTGTTTATATTGTTTACTTTTAAACCTTTAAATTAATTGTTTCTATAGTAATTGAAAAAGATTAAATAGTTTTAATCTTTTTTCAAATATTCTTTATAAAATTTAAGGTACACTACAAAGTTTTTATGATTCTTCAAGTGTACCTCAAGTTTAAAAAGTTTGAGAAACACAGAACTATACTATAAATAAGTATAGTCAAAATATTTTTTTCGCCACATTTTATATGCTTTTTTTGATAATTAATTTAGTTTTATTATAATAAAAAAATTTTAATTAATTTTCTATGCAACCAAAGTTTTTGGCACTGCTTTTATCAATATAAATTATGTTGGAATTAATCGTACAAACTATTTTGATATATATTTGAAATATTGTTCATTTTTATTTTTTATTTATCTTTATATTTAAAATTGAATTTCATTACAATCATAAATTAAAAAATTTAAAAAATAGTAACACAAACTTTCGGCACTGCTTTTATCAAGTGTTATTTTCGAAATTGTTTAAAAATTGATTTAATTTATTTAATATTGAAGTAAAAACAGTAAATAGATAACAGTGAAATTGAAATAACGCATTTGAAGAACATTTGACATTAAAAAAATTCTAGGTTTGCGTGTTTTCATAATTAGGACAATTTGTTATTAAAATGTGGATCAAATAGTGAAAAATGCAGAGATTGCCTTAGTTCCGCAATCCAAAAAAACACCAAAGAACCTCTAATGCCCAAATTGGAGTCTTCACTAAGCATTTGTATAGACAACCGAAATCATCAAAATATGCCATTGAGTACAAATTGAATGCGCGATAGGTAAGGAGAATATTGAAATTCCAGAAAAAAGACAATTACTGGCTTTGAAATCATATCAAAGGCAATAAACATATTTGATTCTCACAACAGCAGAAGGCTAATTATGAACCGTACTGATTAGGATACTACTAAATGTTACAAATTAAAAAGCCGCACCATCTAACAAAAAACTAGTGACAAATATAGTTTAAAGTCAACTAACTCGGTGGCAATGCTGTTTTTAAAAAAAAAATAATAAAAAAATTGCATTTGATTTTAATTAAAATATTTTTTATTGTGGAAATAAAAATAATTTATTTTTTTTGCAATTTTGACTTATGACTTTTTTTTGGTACACGTTTTACACAATAATGCACTTTTAATAGAATCGATTATTTTCACAGATCAAGCATAAAAATTATTTTATCAAAAATATGATTTATTTTATCCCATGACAATAGATCAACAAATTCAGATAATAGACAAATTTATTATCCCAAGGTAGAGGGTATGAACATTTTAGTGATATGCATGACTTTGAATCTAAAAATAAGACCTCGCACCCCCAAACTACTTTCTTGCTATCATAGAAGTCACTCCTCCAAGGTTAAGAACCATTAATCTAAAATGATTTAAAGATAAGGAGAAAAGAAATTAAGAATATTCGGTCAGTGGATAAGGATATAAAATATTCTACCGATAATAATAATAAAAATATTTGATTTTCTAAAAAAAACTTACCAAACTAAAATCTATTTTTTACCTAATTTTATTTACTTAAACTTGATATTTGACAAAAAATTCAACATAGTTTACATTTTGTATTTGGAATGAAATAAAACTTTGCATTCTTACACTATCTGTCAATTACCTCGTATATAAAATGTTTATAATTTTATAAAATGAATAAACAAATATATTAATTAATATGTTTTATAATGAATAATCCCGTTTGAAGTTTGACTCAATTCATCTGACATTGATTTAGAAAGGTCTTGAAGGTGAATTCTTTCAGGCCTTCTTGATTTTGTAAATACACGATCCCTCATTGTTATTGTAAATCCATTAATTGACAAAAGCAATAAGTGTATTTGATGCCAATCATAAATGATTGCCTAAATTACCGCAACGTAATATGTGGGAACAATCACGACGATTTCCCACATATGATGTAATAAATTTGCCCTCCGGCATGCATCTTCGAATATTCAGATGATCATTGCACAACACAATTACAGTTATAGAGGAGAATGTTCATATATAATAGAATGGAGAACAATACCACTAGGCAGACTTCTCATGAATGAAATTTTTGTTTTATTAAATTAATTGTAGTGAATTGATTGATGATTATTTCTAATGCTTAAAAAAAGAATTGTTTTAATATTATGTTTTATTTAAAAAATAAAATTTATCCCCGCTTTTGTTATTTTAATGATATTAACACTTAGATACCTAATAAACACGATATACATTGTTACTTATTATAACCATCCAGGTTATTCTCAAAATTTCATGCATTTCAATCTTGATACTTACGTTTCCGATCCTAGAGTCTGGAACCAACATAATAATTATGCCATTCACGCATTGGTAAAGACCGTTGAAATGCCTCACAAAAATTCATTACAATTACATAACGAAGGCCACTGTAAAATTACCATCCAAACAAAGATTGAAGAAATCTGCCGACACAATTTCCTTAGTGATTTACCAATAGTGTTCTGTTTTTTCCCCAAATAAATAATTATCCATTTATATTTTGTTTTAATAAAGTCAAAATTTTTGAAACTTCTATGATTTTGAAATATCTAATAGAAAATTATTTATTCTTATCTTACTGTTGTTGCGGCTCTCTTTGTAATTATGAACATATGTTAAACATGAACTGAGTGTAATGAAACAATATTAAACGAAATCTTTGTACTATATTAATGTTTGTTCACACGTAAGTCATGCCCGATTGCATTTTGAAACATTGAGACATTTGCAAATTATTTTTATTTAAAAACCATTACTTTCAGAATATCATATATCGTTCACTCTTTTAAAATTGTTTCTGGAGATTTTTTATTTCATTATTTTTATCAAACCTCCTTCCAAAAGCCATTATTCCATTTTCCAAGCCTTCTTAATAAAGTATTTGTAATTTGAAAACTTATGACTAAAACATCGAAATAATCATTTATGTTTATTTCAGACTAATACTTTAAATTTTTAATGTTTTATTCTTCCAATCAGTTATATACTTTGATTAATTATTTAAAAACAAACTCTATTTATTAAATTTTTTTCTTAAATTTACTTCAATTATTTTTTGTCTCATATGTTTTTAATAATTACTTCAATTTTAGTCGCTATCTCAATTTATGTCAAAACAATGACTTAAATAACAAATAATATGTAACAAAATGTCACAAAATCAAAAATAAAATTTTTTTAAAAATTAATTTGATCGTTTTTTGTAACCAGCATTTTATATATATATATAATTTTTTTTATAAAAATAAATTATTTCTTTTATAACAGTTTTTAAATTTTTAACATATTTTTATTTTTAAATTGTTTCAATAACCTAATAATATTAAAATTTTCAAATAAATAAAATAAAAAAATATTTTGTAAAATAAAAAGGCAATTTTTAGTTTTAGTAGTTATAATTTAATTCAATATAAATTATAGAAAATTTAAAATTTATTTAAAGACTCAAAAAATTGATATTATTATATCACTGATATCTAAGTAAACAGATTTTCTTAGTTAATTATTATATTTAAGTATATTAAATTAAAATTAACAATTAGCATAATTTTATTTTTTATTATTTCCCCTATTTTTGACATTAATTGAAGACCGATAAATGGGGCATTATATCATTATTGAAATACTTTCAAACCACTTAATTAATTAAAACAAAAATATTTTATGATTTTATAATATAATTAACAATAAAATATTGCAATAAAGATTAAGATATAACATTTTGAAATTAATTTCGTAACATATTTGTAAAAAAAGATAAATATTTAAATGTTTTCATAAAAATTTATTAATAATTTTTATGCATAAAATAATTATTTTAAATTTACAGATTAATTAAAATATGTAAAAGTAAATAAATAAATTAATATAAATCGACGAATAACCTAAAGCTTTTACCCAATTTATGTAAGAAAATTAATATTCAATTTGTTTAAAATGATTAAAAAATTAAAATTGAAAATTTTTAATCAGAGCAAACAATGTAATTGTTTTTAATTTATAAATTAGTATTATACAGCTGGAAAAAAGTTTAATCCGAAATATCTTCTAATATTTTCATCTTTATTTTATATTTATCTTAATTCTTTTCCAGAACATAGATCAATTTTTTAAAGAATATTTAAATTGTTATCTGAAAGCGATGAAAAAGAAAATATTGAATAACAGATAAAAGAATTTAATAATGTTTTAATAGAATAAATATAAATTCGACAAAAATTCTTATCAAATCACGCAATTGAAAATCAAGTAAAAAACAATATATTTTAAGTTGAGATGTTTTCAATTTTTAAATAATACGATTAATTAATTTTAAAGTTTTTCTAAATGCATAGTCAGGGCAAGACTCAATATAACCAAGAATTTTGCAAAATCGAAAAGAAAAATCTTAAAAATATAGTTATTTATATTTTAAATATTAAAAAAAATTAATATTTTAAGGAAAGTATTTTTAATTCATTTAAATTGTTATATTTTTGGAATAGTGTCAAAGCGAAGAGTAAGAAAAAAGATTCAATTAGATAATAAAGGAGAAAAATAATTATATGTTAAATTTTGTTTTACAGTAAATAATACTTGTTTGAGGTCAAATATTTCGATTAATGAAAACTGCGAAAATGTTTTATCTATTTATTTATATTTTATTTATTTTATTTTATTTTATTTTATTTTATTTTATTTTATTTTATTTTATTTTATTTTATTTTATTTTATTTTATTTTATTTTATTTTATTTTATTTTATTTTATTTTATTTTATTTTATTTTATTTTATTTTATTTTATTTTATTTTATTTTATTTTATTTTATTTTATTTTATTTTATTTTATTTTATTTTATTTTATTTTATTTTATTTTGTTTTATTTTATTTTATTTTATTTTATTTTATTTTATTTTATTTTATTTTATTTTATTTTATTTTATTTTATTTTATTTTATTTTATTTTATTTTATTTTATTTTATTTTATTTTATAATAATAATAATAATAATAATAATAATAATAATAATAATAATAATAATAATAATAATAATTAAATAAATAAATAAATAAATAAATAAATAATTCGTGATTTATTAAACATCTTGTGATTATTATTTGTCACACAATGCGTTTCAATATAATGTTCAAAATTATTTTTTAGAACACCTAAAGTCCAGATTAAATGATTATGTGAAACCATTGAAAATCGTAAAGATTGTCAGATCAGAGACCCGAGTTGGATTAATGAAAGCACGAATAATTGGAGCTGAAGAAACCTCAGGCGAAGTGTTGACATTTTTAGATGCACATATAGAATGCTACCCAGGTTACATAGGTTTTGAAGTAAATGTCAAATTAATCACGTATAGGTTGGTTGGAACCAATGTTAGAAAGAATTGCAGAAAACAATAGAACAGTCGTTTGTCCGATTATTGAAAGTATTAACGACAATACATTTGAAGCTTCAAATTTAGGACAGAACACGATATCAGTTGGAGTATTTGATTGGAAGATGCAATTTAATTGGCAGTTTGCAGACACAATTAATATACAGCGTTTGACTCGAGAAAGTCCTGTCAAGTAAATTAAATATGTTTTAATACAATTTATAAAAAAATATTAAAAATTGTAAATTTAATAATATTTCAAGGCCAGTATAATTATCAATTAGTTATTGTGTAATTAATTTTGTTAATATCAAACTTTTCATTTTAAATACGAACAAAATTTAAATTAAAATTAATTAAAAAAATTAAGTAATGTAAACCAATTTGGTTATAAATACGAACAAAATTTAAATTAAAATTAATTAAAAAAATTAGTACTGTTAATTTAGTTTCAACAACTTCATCCGAAAAATTGACTTGTTTAGTTTTTTCAGTTTTATTGTAATTATTACAATAAAATTATTAAATGATCCTATATTTTATTTTTGTATTATTATTATTATTAAAATCATAATTATTATTATTACTAGTAGTAGTGGGATGTGTCACCGCAAGAACAGAACAATAATTTCTAAGTCTAAAAGTACAAATTTTTTGTAAGACAAAGAAAATGACTCATTATTATTATTTATTATTATTATTTCCATTATTTCTATTATTATTATATAATAAAAACAAAGTCATTTAATTAACAACAAAATCTTTTATTAAAAAGAAATATTTCAACAACAGTAATATTGTCGAAGATCTACATTCTACATACTTCCGATATCGGGTAGCGCAGCAATGGCATTCATCACCACATGGATATTCGGGTTCCATATTCTCTAACGTTTTGTTTTGTTTGACGTCCCATAGGAACTCATCGATTACGGAAAATATTCATATAGATGTATGATTAAAGACCAAGTCTGGAATCATTGATGCCGGCTTGTCTTTCAATATTTCATGTATATTTGGATAATAGAACTCGAGACGCTCTTTCATAACTTTAAAATATTCATCTAAAAAACAAGTAAAATATTAATAATAATTAATTACCACAGTGATCAATTTCGTTCATAACTTGAAATGCGCTTGATAAAATAACATCCATTATAATGATAAAAAGGAAATATAAATTAGTTTTATACTTATTTTAACCAATGAAAAGTTATATACACACACTTTTAGCTATTACCAATAAATAATAATTTATATAGATTTGAAAATGATTAAAGAAATAATATGAGTTGTTAGTTATTTTAAAAGGGTTAACTCAATTGTTGTAACCGTTCAAGCTAAAAATTCAACAAGATGTGTATGTCCTGATACTGCCATGTTGATGGATATATTATATATGATAGATAGGCCAAGTCATTTGCAAACTCCAGTGAAAAAATTATCTGAAAGAATAAGTGTCACAAATAGCAAATCGATTCCCAAAGAAATCAGAATCAAATTTCAGAAACATTCTTTCTTAACTCCGTGCTTAACTTTATTCGCCTCTTTCTCTATATTATTTTTCTCTCTTTGAAATCTCTTTAAACTCTCTGCCATTTAACATTTTTAAAAACGCTATCTCTTAACTTCCAAGGTGATCAATTTTCATTATCTCGAACATACTATCGAGATATGCCGATTCGATTTTATGTTACCTTCCTCACTTTACAATTAATAATTAAGAACGACCTTGACTAATTCCATTGTTTGATTAATCCAATCTTTGACATTTTCTTTTTATTGTTTTATTTCTTATCTTTGCTCTTACTTTTCAAAAATTTGGATCACCATACCGTTTACTTAATAAATTTACCTCCACTATTTTTGCTAACTTTAACAATTGTTTAATTTTATTATTTAGGTATCCTCCACATATTTACCACGATGAGATGTATATAAATTTAGAACGGTAATCGAATGTAATAAATATATTTAATATGTTTTGAGTCATTAAGTTTGAATAATAAAAAGATTTTTATTTAATAAAATATATCAATTTTGTCTTTAAATAAATTAAAATAAACAAGAAAATCTTTTCCCATCATTCTTTTTGATTATTAAATTTTTAGATCCCCAGCAATGGCTGGAGGTTTATTCAGTATAATGAGAACATACTTTTACGAACTTGGTACCTATGATCCAGGAATGAAGATTTGGGGATCAGAAAATGTTGAAATGTCACTAAGAGTATTTATTACCGTTTAAAAATAACTAAAAAGTCTTCTTTTTAGATATGGATGTGCGGAGGCATTCTAGAAATTATACCTTGCTCACATGTTGGACATGTTTTCCGAAGTCGTTCTCCATACAGTTGGGGAGAAAGCATTGATAAAATATTAACAATAAATCAAAGGCGTTTAGTTGAAGTATGGCTTGATGAGTATAAGGAAGTTTATTACTCATTGACAGGAAATAGAGATGTCAGTAACATTTGAAAATAAATATAAATAATTTTTAATTAATTAATTTAAATATAATAAATAAAAAACAATGAAAATTATATTAATTTCTTGTTCAATTACTAATTAAATCTAGTGTTGTTTCTAAAATTGTCCTTAATTGCTAATGCGAAAATAATACAATGTATTCATAAAGTTTGTATGCAAATTAAAAACTTGTGACTGTGAAAGAATAAGTGATGAAAAGAATCTGTAGAGGATTAAAAAGCTTAAAGATTTTTATTTAATATTTGTTTGAAAAATAAGATAACTGATGGAATATCTGGAATTTCTGCAAATTAATTCTTAAATGTTTTCAAATAACTAAAGAATCGCATTTCACGTTGTTTTAGTAATGATGGTGGACTGGTTGAACATTAATAAAAACAATTAATACATTAGCATTTCTTCTTATTTGCTCTTGAAAACTGGACATGAGAAAGCATATGAAAAATTGGCTGTTATTTATATTAGAACTCTGACTTATCAATATTACCGAACTCGGATTTAAAGTGTAACTAAAAGTTTTCAAATTCATTCTAAGCTAAATTTATTACGAATCTTATATATAAATGTGAATGTCTGTATATAAGGACTTTTTTGTTTTTAACCTCTGATTTCTTTATAAGTGACATAATATTTTCTACACAATTTGACTATGAATCAGATTTATTTAAGGTGTTCACGAATTTTCGGCACAGCCTTTTTCAAGTGATTTCAAATATATATATATATATATATATTCGCTATTTATTACTTTAAAAATTCCAAACTATTTACTACTGCTAATTAACAATAGTTATAAATACTATTTTTGAATTAGGTGGAGTTTGACAATTATTTTTGATTTTTAATAATATAAAAATTAATTTACAATCCCTAATTTACAGACATAAACATTTGTAATTATTGAAGTAGTAAAATATAATCTGCCACTTCAATTTTAACAAAAATACAATTTTTATTATAATATCCAATTTTCAATTAAAATATTCTAATTTCGAATCTTTCTCTTTAAATTGAATATTGCTTCTTGGTAAATGTATATTATATAATCTAATTTGTTGCTAAGAAATTCTAAATCTACTTCACAAATAAACAAATGTTTTAAGGTTTGATTGGCGTAAATCTAAGAGTATCAATAACGAGTAAGTCTGAACGACAAAATACATATATAACTTTTTAAATTCCGGTATAATTTATTTATAATTTAGCATTGTTATTTAATAATTAAGAACTCATTAAAAACCTATAAATTCCGAAACCTAATTACTGAAACGGGTATTCGTTTTCTCAAATTTTGTGATTGACCGCTATTTAAAACTCTATTTCGAATAAGATCCTGGCTCAATCTCTACAGTATATATTTTAAAAATTTATTTACAAATTAAAAATCGATTAAAATATTTATTTTTAAATTGAAATTTAAACTTTGACTAGCTCCTGTCAATTTATGCTTAATTAAGATATGCTTAAACAAAGATGAATTTTCAATCATCAATATTCTTAATAAGAAAACAATAAAAACAATATATTTTATATATAAGATTATTATATTGCCCTGGCAATGTTGTGTAGCCCAGATAGTAGTTACGATTATATGAAAAATAAAGTATTCAATTTACATTATTGGTTTTTGCTTATCATTTATTTAGCGGTAAGTGATTGTTTCATACACACACAGTCACGAGCAGCACGCTAGATGTCCCGAGATAGATTTTACGGATGAATTGATTGGGCTCAACAATTTCCTTCAACTTAGTACGCTTTTTTAAACAACTATATAAATTAATTAATATTAAAAAATTTAAATAATAATTTGAACAATAATTTCAAGCATCGAAATAATTAAATTCTTTTCCTATATTGGTTTGGGCCGGATTATTCAGTCGGAGTAGGGAAATCATAAATTATCAAAAATTATTGGACAAGTTTAATCAAGATTTGTATTTCATTTTTTGAATATTTCATTGTAAAATCGTTTTATTATGAATAATAATTTTTTAGCGATATGATATCGGAAACATTCAAGGTCGAATGAAGCTGAGAAGGAAGTTAAAATGCCACTCTTTTCAGTGGTATTTGAAAAATGTTTTCCCAAGTTTATACGATCCACTCAGTAGTAAATTCATGGGTAGCGTAAGTTTTAATATTTTTATTGGTATAAATAATTAAATTTTAAAATTATACTTTTGTACTAGAATTTATTCTAAATTTATTACATGATAGAAATTTTTAATAATAGTTTTTAGATTTTATAATTGATTTTGGCTACAAAAACATTTTTTTCTTAAAAATTTAAATTAATTAATTTCTGAGTTTTTTGATTGCCTCTATTAGTTTTTAAAACATTTAATTTTTTCGGTATTAATAATTCGTAAAATTGTATTTAGAAAGCACACTAATGCCGATTTAATTAATTGAATATTGTTGACATTTAGATTGAGTCTTAAAAATGTTTTAATTTAAAACTTTTAAAAGATATTTTTCTTCACAACTAGAAATCAAATTATAAATAAATTTCAGGATATCTGCATTTGTTAATACTTTTAATTAACTTTAGTATGAGCCTTTTCATTGACTTTTCATTGTTTTTAAAAATTTTTATAATTTAGATTTCACTAAATTTTACAATTTCATTAAATATATTTATTTTTGGTGAGTTTCTGGGTGTTTATATTTTGAAACTATATGGTTGTTACCCAGACAACCCCATACAAATATCTTTCGCTTACCACTCTGCACCCATTGCTAAGCAACGTTGGAACTGTGTTCGACTGGGTGGAATATCATCACAGGATCTCTCTTTCCCTTATTCCTATTATAACTACTATGTTCCCTATTATTGTTACTAGTATTATCATCGTTACTATTATATGTTTTACCTTTATTAATTGTTACTGCTATTACATTTATTATTATTCTTATTACTACCATTACCATTACCATTATATTTATTATTATTATTATTATTATTATTATTATTATTATTATTATTATTATTATTATTATTATTATCATTATTAAGTTTTTTGTAGGGATCCGTCCTTATTCCTCAGCTTTATACAAATATTTTACTTATATAAAAATTTAACCGTACTCCATCCTTATTTTACAGTTTTCAATAAAGTATTTTTGTTATTTCGAAAATTTTTAGCAGCGTTCCGCCCTTATTTTACAATTTTATCAGAATATTATACAAACAATTGAGGCGTGTTCCACTCTTATTTTACAATTTTTGATAGAGTATTTTGATTAATTCGGAAAATTTGAGCAGCGTTCCGCCCTTATTTTACTGTTTTACGATAAATATTTTAATTATTTCCGAAATTTTGCGCAGCGTTCCGCCCATATTTTCCATCTCAACTGAACATAATTTACTTAGTTCTTACATATTATTTAAAATATTCCTTTTCATGATTTTAGTTGTTCGGATTAATCTTTTTCCGATGGCTATTCATTTTAACTGTTGCAACGATTTCGCAATTTTCCTCGCTACCCTTTCCCTTTCTTTGTCCTTATGATCTATTTATGTTCATATTAGATTTAATGAGTGCCCACTGGACTACTCGGTGTTAGTGATTTTGAGTCGATTGTCGTTTAAAATTTTATGTCGATTTTATCGAAATTGAGTGCAAGAAAGTGTAGCCAAAAGACCCACCCTCGTGCTACCCCCTTTCGCTATTTAGTTCAATGATTTGACGTTCGACCCGTCGTTACTCACAACGAGGTTTCTCACGGGCACGAGCTATTGGCGGATGAACCGCACTTACACCGCTCGATAGTTATATGTAATTTTACTAACTTGCAATTTATTTTGGCTGTGGGCCAAAAAATAAGTAAATAAATGTTACCATACAAATTGGGTAAAAGCTTCGATGAATAAAATTGTTTATTTGGCATTTCACATAGTAATTGGAAGTTCATTTGCAATAAACATTGTTCACTTGCTTCGTCACAAGTCATTTAATTACTCATATAATTACTCATAACACTCTTCACATAATTGCGTCATTTCACATGCATACTCACAAACATCGTTTACACTCACTTCGACAGTTCTTGACAGTTCCAAAATATAATCGTTCTCGAGTCTTGCTTGCAGACGCTTGTGATCCAATACTGTTTTTTCTGATAAAAAACGCAAGAGCTTTTTAAGAGAAAAAGTGATCCCTCACAGGTATTAAAATTCTGCAAAAACGAATTGGTATATATACCTGTTCTGTGACCCTAACCTTGCGCGTTAATTTTAGTGCGATAAAACAAAATTTGACCTTGAAATTATTTGTGCTATTTAACTTTAATTTTTATTGTTTTCTTAATTTAATTTGACAATTTATTTCTTAAATTTTTAATTAGATTTATTCAACCAAAAATATTTTATTTTAACTCATTTAATTCATTAATGTTTTACTTTTACATAAATTTTCATTTTTCGGTCAAATCTTTGTGTTATTCTGTTATTTTTATGTTAATTTCGTGCCGATCTTGGTGCATTTTGTTATTATTTTTATGTTTTTGATTTTATATTTTAATTATTTCTTTCTCATATTTTAAGGTGGTTTATTTGATGTTTTATGGGTCTGATTTTAAATCTGCATGTTGTATTTGCGTGCTATTTTCAATTCATTTAAACAAAATTCAGTCCTGGCCTAACATTTTATAATTTTTTCTAAACATTTTCTGTTTCATTTATACTGTTAAATTTCTATAAATTTTAATAAATATTAAATTTTTAAAATCTTTTAGTCTCCGTTTAAAAATATTTGAACATATTTCATTATTTGATTAGTATTGTAATTCTTGATTTAAAAGTTCACACTAAAATCTATATTTGAATAATAAAAAAAAACAAAATACAACGAATTTATCTGGTGATGTCTTTTGAAAAAACAAACACACACACACACACACATATATATATATCCACCAAGCCACGCTGAGACAAATCACCTATAATATAAAAAGAAAATAAATATATTTATAACATATACTCCTGCTCAGACTGTTTTCAGACAATTGTCAACAACATTTGCTACCTTATTAAATTATTAAAAATAATTACTTCCCACAGACCACCTTAGCCGACATTTGTCAACAACGTTTGCTCCATTACTAAATTACAAATTAGTAAATAATTACCTCTCCATAGGTCAGTGGCGCCCATTTAATATTGTTTAGGCCAATTTACCCTTTTATATTATTCCGTTTACACGCCGGGTTTTCCTCATCTCTAGGGTTTCCCATTGCCTCGGACTTTCCATTAGTAATTAATTTTTTTAATTAATTTCTTTTTTTGTCTTATATTATTTTCTAGTTACCCCTCACTAAATTTTTATTATTATTTCTGGCCTCGTCTCTAAATTTGACGTTTAACCATACCAATTTCCACTGATCAATACTACTTTCGAATTTTTGTAAAATTTTTAATAAATGTTGCACTTTTATCATTTTGGTGTTTTATTGACTTTACTGGGCTTTTTTCGTAATACCCCAACACACACACACACACACACATATATATATATATATATGTGGATTTTCCGAAGCCAAGCGACTAAGTGGATCCACATGAGGAATATCTTAAACTTTCAAGTATTCTTTATATAATGAATAGAATTTCACTCTGTAATCACTACCTTAAGCTTGTCAAACGCGTTTTGTTGTTTGTTAACCTAATTGAAAGGAATTTTGTTTTTTCTCAGATGATTTATTAGAGCACAAATGTTGTCAAAACTTATGAATTTGCTCTCATAATTATTAACAAAAATAATAAATCCTTCAATATATTTATTTAATTTTGGAATATCAATTTTTAAAATCTTCCCCACTAATTTTTTATCCATTCCAATTCCCTTAGGAAAATTCAATGTCCAAGGGATATTACTGAATACGTGTTTCCTACTAATTTGGCCCAATTTTTATGATGCTTTTCGTTTGTTTAGACCAGTTAGTAAAGTCTTCTTTCTGTGTGCTAGGTAAAGGATCCTGTTCCCGGATGTTTTTTTAATCCCGGAAATTGGGATTATAAAAACGATGAAATTTCCTGGGATTTTACTCCCGATGAATCTCGGGAAGGACTCACTCGTGCCAGAGTTTCAGTATCATTTTCAAATACTAAAATATTACATTGGTATACGATTACACCTTTTAATTCACACCAAACATTTCCCATTATTCTCTGGAATATTGATGAGGCAGTTTTAACACAAAATGACAATGGATTGAATAAATAAAATCTCTCAGTTGTGCTTATTATTGTTGTTAACTTCCATGACTCTCTCCTTTTAATTTCAAAAGTAAAGCTTCCATATAATGCGAATAAAGTGCTTTTTTAGAGAAATCGATTGATTGTGACTTGGAATTCTCAGCACAAGCTTAAAGAGACATCTGGCCTTCAGAATCATACAAAAAATGAAGTCCATTCAGTACCACCACCAGAAACCCCTTAAATTACTCCTATGTCAGTCATTATTTGTCATTCAGCTTCTACTTGTTCTTAAAATAAAACCTTCTCTAGCATTGCTGAAAATTAATCTAATATCTGAAATTAGTGCTAATGACGCCGTTGCGGTACGTATACTGCCTAATTTAGTTGAGGGCATATTTAAAACGATCCTTTCAATTAATACGAAAGGTTTATCAGATTCAACGGCTCACACTTGTTGAAATTCCTAACGATTTTCATAGTTGAGAAGTAAGTAGAGAGCTCCAATAAGTTTCATGGCAGTTTCATCATAACTCTTTACAGTTTTTCCTAAATATTTAATTAATTTAAGACAATTTAATAAATTTTGCGTTTTTGGAAACCATAAATGTATGAAGAACTGGTATCCTCTTGCATCAATATATGGAAACCTCTTGTATCTACGATAACTGAGACATCTCGTAAATTTGCACCATGATTTGCTCAGAAATCAAGAAGACATTATCACAATGATCTGCATCTTTTTCACCAATAATATCCTGATATTTATTTACACAGTAGCCAAGTTTATGACATTTACGTATAACATTCAACATCGGCCCTTGATAGGTCATTATTGCCGCTACAATTCCATATAACTAATGACTTGTCATGATTTGATGGAGTTCGATGTTGAGTCGGAAATATAAAACTTGTAAATCTGTTAGAATTGTTAGTATAATAAACGGTTTTATTGAATGCTTCAAATTCCTTATTAATAAGGCGGGTTTCATTTGATGCAATACCCTTGTTATTGAAGGAATGGAAGGTCAGACTTCACAAGCAAAATCACAAGCAATTTTGGTAAGCATTTCTTTTATGGCCAAAGCAATTGTTACACATTGCAATGATGAATTTTCTGTGAGGATTTAAATATTTGATAACTTATTTCCTCAATTGCCACTTATTTAAACCGATTTGTAGAAACAAGTGGCATAATTTTCGTTGATGCTGAAATTCCACATGTTATAAAATTATCTGCTATTTCTTTATGAGTAGTGACGTTCTCCACACCTTTTAGCGCACGCTTGAGCCTTGAATGGAAATATTCAAACAGTTGTAGATTTGGCATCTGAAAGGTTCAATTTTGGTTATCGCGACTCAATATTGCAGTTTACTATTTACATTTAAAAATTCATAATAAAACTAAACAAAATACAACAATTAGCTAATAACCTGTTTAGTATTACCATAATTAATATGATCATACCAGTTGACCTATTAAGACATTAAGTTCTCACAAACATTTGAAAAAGTTGCGCAGACAATTTGTGCTAAATAAATAAAAATTTCAACCTTTTGATAGAAATGAAGGTTCAGGAAAATGTTAAAAAAATCTACAACATTCAAATAACTTTTAAAAATACTGCTCCCAAAATACACATTGTCTAAATTTTAGACTCTAAAAGATTATAATAAAAAATGTATATACTTATCACAATTGATGAAATACAAAAGTGTTTGCTCATTCCATGAAATGTGTACCGCACTCGCACAGTTTGTGAACTGCGTGTAATTTACTTCCATTTTATGCACATTAAAAATTAAACCCAGTGACAATATCAACAACTCTTCACCTATAACACGTTCCAAATAATTTTTAAATCAATTTTAATGATCTGAGTACGAGTGTTTTGAATGCGTTTGAATATTTTGCTTAGTAAATTTATTTTTATTTTGGATAATTAAATTTAAAAAAATTATAATAGATAAATTATTTAACAAGTAAAATATAATTTTAAAAGTTGGTTAAATGTATGAAAAATTAAAAAATAATTACTTTGATTATGTAAATATTTTTTAATATAATATTATTTTGTTAATTGTTTTTTAAAAGATGATAACTGTGAATCTATCGAAATATATCGTAAAATGTGTGTTTTAATGGATCTTTCTTGTAATTAAATCCTTACCATGTTTATTTTATTATTTTATTAAATCATATATTCTTCTTGCTACAAAAATGAAACTACAGAGTTTTGCTGTATAATAATTACAATGGTTCAGACCTGTGAAAAACTGATCTGTTCTAAAATATATTGCATATGGCAGCGGATCTCTTGCGCAAAATGAGATAATTTGAATATGGCGGTATTAGGGAGATAATAAATAATTTATTACCGGAAATTCCTCCTACTATCATCAAAACAAATATAACCTTTATCTGAGATAAAAATGTTCAAAGTGAATGGGTCATAACTATCTGAAAAATTATCAACATTCTGTTTATATTTTAAAAACAGAAAATCCAATGATACAGTTCTCTTAAATAAAACAGAAATTCATTAATTAAAAATTAAATAAATATTTATACAAAATATTGTCTATAACTAGTTATGAAACCAAGATTGATCGACTAATATTTGATAAAGTATGTACCGAAAGTTTATGGCTATCTTTGAGAAATTGTTGATTAATTAACGGGAAACATCTACGGTAATAATTTCAATTCACGAAAACGCATACGTACTTTTTGTGAGATGAAATTTTAAGATAAGTACATTTAAAAAGTATTTAAAATAATCTAATTAATTGTATGTCGTGTGGAATGTTGAAAATTCGTTGAGCGTATTTATATATTAGAAAATCTCTTTAAAAAGGTTTTGTTTATTTAACGTTAACTAACATTATTATTGAAATATAAATATGTTAGTTTTGCTAATTATTTGAAATTATTATCTGGAGTTATTTATGTAGTTCTAATAAAACGGTAGCTCTAATACTCTATATTCTAAATTTTACTGTATGCCATTGAAATACGTATTGTTCATAATATTTATCATGTAAAATCTCAAATTTAATACCCAACTTGGTTGTAGTTATCTCAAAAATGTCAAAATTGTGTATACTCAAAATTGTATTATGTCAGAGTTGAAAAAGAAAAGTTTGATGAAAAATAATTCTGAATAAGCAAAAATTTACTTAATTTCGAAACTCATACCAAATAAATTTGAATATTTAAACAACTTATTTATTTTTTATTCAATAATTTAGATTGAAAGTTTTGCTAGTAAAGGCAATTGTTTAGATAGTGGAAATGAAAATTCAAGAACGGTAAAGCTGTTTCCGTGTCACAATCTCGGAGGAAATCAGGTAAATAAGATCCATTAGTCTTCTAAACATTCATGGCTTCTTAATTCTAAATTGAGATTCATTTATTACAAATAAATTAACGCTATATTTCCTTAATAGCACTTAATGATAAAATAAAAACATAAATTAAGATGAGACCTACACTTTTAAAAAATTTATTTTTATTATAATAACAGTTAAAAAGTCTATTTTATCAGGTTTTTGTACCAAGCCGATTTTTATAGATATTTTTAAATTAGTCTAATTTCGAGAATATCATATAAAACCGTTTCTAATTAACGAACACATGCAAAGCCAATCGAATGACAGTTGTAGTTAGTGCAAAAATAAAGCCAAATAATTTGTAATTTTCTTGTATATATATATATATATATATATAGTAAAAAGATAAATAGAATTTTACAAAATGTTTTTAAGTCGATCGCTTAACTAAGTGGCGCATTTGCAAGATTATTATAAGTGGAAAGTGTCTTATGAATATATTACCTTACTCAATCTTTGTGGAGTTAAAATCTCCATTTTCTGAATAACCGGAAGAACTGATCAACCTTATTAGAGTTTACACGTGGAATATGGACTGGCCGTATGACATAGTATCAGTGGTGTTGTGCTAATTTTTTTTTATCGGAACGCGTATATATAATTATATAGGTAGGGCCGATACTGGGTAGGCGGCCGCTCTGTGCGGTCTCATGTCCCAAATTTGACGACCGGGGGGATTTACCCCAATTTCGCCCGTCGCCAGGATCGGCCCTGTATATAGCAAAAAAAAGAAACGAAAATCATTACGAAACCCATTTTGTGTATATGTATATGTATACATATGTTTATTACAATAATAGGAACGTTTAATAAAAATTAGTTAACAAATTATAAAATACGCATATTAGATACTCAAACAATATTGCATAAATATTTTTAACAATACATGAAATCAATACGTCAGCCAATTCTCGTTATCAGAAATCATCTTTAGTTCCGGAACGTGTTCCTGTCCAAAAGGAAGTACCGGAACGACGTTCCGAGCATTCCGGCTCGACAACACCACTGCATAGTATATCAGGCATTTATAGCCAAAGAATACAATAAAGAACTGCCTCGTCCTAAAAAAGTAAAATATTTCACTTTCAATAATAATAAATAATAATAACAATTGTAAAACACCACAACGTATATTCTATATAACATTTCACTATATTTCGACCGTTTATCAGTCTTCTTCAGGTTAGAAATCACATTAACAAAATCTAAATGCAAAATATGAAAATTTAAACAAATTAATCAATAAAAATCGTATTCAACTCGTATTACAAAATTAATTTTTAATTTAAATAATAAAAATCAAACATTCTTTTAAATAATATTTTTAATAAATTTTAAATAAAAAATTAAATTTAAAATCGCAAAATAAAAGTTAAAGTATAAATTTTGAAATTATTTTTACAAAATATCACAAAAGAATTACATCAAATATACCATTTACACAATTTACATACAAAGTACAAACTTATTAATGAATTAAAAAATTATCGATCTTAAATCATCATCAGTTAGAAAAACGAGTGATTTTTGGTATTTGTTTTTAAAATTTAGGAGATTACTTTGAGAAAAATAAACATGTTTCATGAAGGAGAAATCCCCTACAACGATTGATAAGTGACAGTTATAAATATATTAATTTAAAATGGAAATTACTAAGAGCAAGTTGGACCAAATAAAGCTGCAAGCCACATTGAACAAAAACTTGCAAACTCGTTGATAATGTTGAGAGCTTGTGAAAATTGAAATAGATTCATTTGATGCAGTTGACAGAAAATGTAATAATATTGTGAAATATTGGGGGGGGGGAAACTTTATAATTTGTTGTCTTGTTCATTCAATTAAGCACTAAATGATTCAGAAACTATAGTTTTCCTACAAAAATGAATTTAAAATCCGAAAAGTTAAATTACTCTTAAAGTTTCACCACTTGTTATTCAAATAACAATTAATATTTATTCCATTCATTTAAGTTATTCCTGATATCTCAAACCGGTTTCCTTCGAACTATTAATAAATGCTTTTCACAAAATAAACTGCTATTGAATACCTGTGACAAGGATCCAGTTGAATCTAGGTGGAAATATGATGACGAGGTCAGTCACTTGGTTTTTTTATATGAATGAACGCTCAACTTTCTAGACTAATTTGATATACGATAAACAGAACAACTGCGTCGCTATTAACACCAACGAGAACGTTGAAGTCCAAACCTGCTCATTTGAGGTGCCAAGCATTGAACAAAAATGGCATTTAAAATCATTTGTCACATTCAAATTACCTTATGACGGTAGCCAGGATGACCAATAAAGCAGTTACTTGATTTTTAATAGCTTTTTTGTTTTTTATTTGAAAATTCATTATTGTTTTTATTAAAATAAATGATGTTTATCTTTGAATCTGTAAATTGTTTGAATTTTATTTGTTTTACTTGATATTAGTGTTTGCAAATTACTCGAAATTTTATTCAACGAATACTTGAGTTTTATTTTGTTTAAATACTTGAGTGCTCGGTTACCCGAAAAAGTTATTTTATGAATAAAAAAATTGCGTTAAGACAAACTTTATAATTATATAAAAAGCAAAAAAATTAATTTATGTAACAGAAAAAAACAAATATAAATACGCAAATTAATTTAATACTTTTCGGTCAAATTTTGTTTCAGCGGACTGTTACAATATTTACAAAGAAACAAAATGTTGTTAGTTGATCAAATACTATTGAGCTCGAAAACCTTGTGTATTTTCAGTTATTTCAAAAATTGAAAATATTATTTTTGATAAAAATGTTTTATTGATTTAATTAATATTAATAATTTTATACATGTGCTACTTTTTACAAAATCCAAACAGAGTCTTCCAGGGAAACGAATTTGACAATAAGGCAATAACAATAATAATAAACAAGATAAACATTTACCTGAAAATTTCATTCATAAGTGACTAGCTCAACTTTAAGATCTTTAAAGAAATCAAGCACAAATTAATTTATTACACCTTGAAATTTGTAAAGCACACAAGTAGTTGAACTCCAGCAAAGCTCTGACACACAACACAAAGAAAGAAAAGACTTAAACACTAGAAAAATGTCAGAATTAGTATTTAGAGAGTACTCCAGCACACTTTGATCTCAATAACTTTTTAAGACGAGGGCAAAAGACCTGACTGACTATTTCAAAACCTAATTGTAGAGAAAGAAAGCTTTTATTTATTATCACCTATGTCTTCGGTGATCCGGTCTGCTCAAATCTAGGATTCAATCTAAATTCATCAGGAATTTAAGTATAAAGCATCATTATTAATAACTTTTTGTATTAATTAATTTGAGTGAATTAAGTATTTTTGTAAAGAATAATTATATTGCTTGTTACGGTTTGTTAAAAATGGGAAAGAAAACAATATAACATTTATATATCATATGCGGTTTTACTTTTATTACTGAATGAAATTAAACACCAAAGCTGCAGTGCTTTTATGTGACAAAGTGCTTCCTAATGGTAGTATGACACAAGCAAAGTTTCCCAAAAACCTTACATTTTTCCGCACAGGAAACGCATCTGATACCATAAATATTTTTTGTGCCAAAAAGGCTCAGTTTGAAAAGCTGGCACTTTAACTAAAGAAGGTTTCACTCCAATACAACCCATTTCAGAAGTATCGTAAAACGTTGCATCGTTAAACTTGTGTGTGATTCAGATCAAAGAAAAAAAGTTGAAGCGGTTCCTTTATTAAATGATGTTATTCATTCTAGAATTGTTGAAATGTTTTCTAACGTTTTGGAGAAAGTAATTTAAGAACTAAATCATTTCAATTTTGCATGCAACTGGAAAAACAGCATAGAAGTATCGCAGCGTAGCCATCTATTTGTGCTTGTAAGTTACATAAACATGAAAGGCAAAATCTAAAACAAAAGTTTATTTTAAGCGACTCATTTTTTGGAAAAATTAAAGCGATGGATGTTAAAAGGTTTTTTTTGCCAAATACGACTTAGTTTAGAAAAATAAGCTTGGCAGTTTATGTACAGATTGAGCACATGAGATGTTCGGAAACATTTCTGGTTTTGCAGTGTTGATCAAGAAAGAGATTTCTAATATCACGATAGCACATTGTTTCATACACGGACATACATTGGTGTCATGAACTCTGCCTACTTTCCTGAAAGGAGTCATGTCCACGCGTATTTTTAAAATTTAATGACACTAATGTCATATAAACTATTTCAAGGTCATCAAATATAAATGCTTTGAATTGTTTGTTTTAATTTATTTTATATCTATATATTTATTTTCTTTGAAATTTAAATGTAATTTTTTTTGAAGTAAATTTTGAATTGATAGTAAAATAAATAAATAAGAAATAAATTTTACACAGAATAAATTTAAAATTAAAATAAATTCTAGCTATCAAAAATTTGTTAAATGTGAAATTTTTAAAGTAAAATTATTTTAAATACATCTTTTAGGATAGGATTTTCAATTGAATAATTTTTAAAATGAAATAAATTTTTTAACTAAAGTAATTCTATTTGAAATAAGAATTTTAGATAAAATTTTAAGTAAAATAATTTTAATAGATAAAACTGAAATAAGATTTTTAAGAATTCTACACTGAATAAATTTAAAATTAAATGTTTTAAACTAAAGCAAACAAAAGTCGGTCAAATGCCAAATTTTAATTAATTTAAGCAATACATTTTAAAATTTGAATAATCTAACTAAAACTCAACGTATATATAAGTATTAAGGCTTGATATAATTCGAAATGAAACAATAAAACTGGTAAAATCAATGAAAAACAAAACTAAAACATAATAGAATTGAAAAATTAATGAAACTTAATCAAAATATAAAATTATTTCCAGGGAAAACTTATACGATTGAACAATAAATGTTGAGACTAACACCGATGTAATAATAGAAATTTAGCGAGTGTACCCTAGAGAAAGTTAAAATCGAAAAAACTACCTAATTAAAATTAATTTATTATCTAATGTGGAAATTAAGGCATTAAGTTGTATGGGAAGCCCAGGAAAATATTAAAATGAATTTATTTAAATTTTTTATAAGTGTCGAGTACGATGTCGAACTATTGTTTTATTTTGGAATTAATTACAACAGAACTTTGGGATCATTGGTGTAAACTAATTGAAATACATTTTTTTTGAGGTAATAAAACTTTGCAATGTAGAAGCTAATTGTCATTGCACCAAAGAAACGTTAACGATTACCAGTCAAATAACAAACGATCTAAAGGTTGGTCATAATAAAAAGAAAAGAACATACATATTAAATTAAAAATACTTGAGTTCGGAAAAACAATTTCTCCATGGGTTACTTGCACCCATGATATAATTAGTTAACGAGAAAAAACTTTAAATAGATTGAGTTTTTGTGTTGAAAATCAATAAATTCATCCCGTTTGTATCTTTATTTAATACAGAGAACCTCGAGGAGCCAGAAATTAACTGACTTGTTAAATAATAATAATCCAACGAACGTTTTGATTTTAACATTGTTTTTAGTAGAAAATTTTGGAAATTATTCTAAGAATTGATTGTGAAATATT
The DNA here is from genome assembly GCA_022537955.1 of Schmidtea mediterranea. Classification (NCBI taxonomy): domain Eukaryota; kingdom Metazoa; phylum Platyhelminthes; order Tricladida; family Dugesiidae; genus Schmidtea; species Schmidtea mediterranea. The sequence goes on from CM039680.1 coordinate 174,163,429, forward strand.
TCGTGAGCTATAAATTAAATGTTTTAAGTTGACATTTTTGATAATTTGTAACGATTTATTTTTAAAATTAAAATTAACTCTTCGTATAATTTTATCTTAGAACAGATCTATTAAAATTTGACAAAATGTTTAACACTGGAAACTTTATATTAAAGTAGATTTTTAAGTCATGACAATCAAATAATAACTTTTGAAAATGAAATTAAATCAATGACTTCTAAATTTAAGATTTTTATCAGAGTTTTAAGTATTAAAAATTAGGTAATAAATATAGAGTCAGCAAATATGAATCTGATTTACTTAAGTCGTAAATTATTATTGATTGAAGCCATTATGTGAACAAATACATGAATTATAGGGTAAAATTAAGAAATTTGATTGACGAAGATAAAGTAAATCTAAAATAAAACATCGTGAAAGAATGTATCAGATTAAAATTAAACAGACGTTTTCATGTAAAAATAATTTTATGAAGCATCCATATTTAAATATAATTCACCGAACAAAAGTAGCTGGAGTGGATCCCATTTATTTATTATTGACAAAAATGAAAATGAAAGATATCATTACATAACAGTAACTAATCAGTAAGTAATCTTAATAAGGATTCATTATGTTTTGATAGGCCTAGTTACATCGGACAATCAGTACTAGATGTATCAGTTGCAATATATACGTTCTTGTGCCCTAAATGTTATAGTTTATTGGGAAATAAGTCGACCATGTGGGCTAAGAGCGTAATAATTAGCAGGTAAAAATATAAATCATCAATCATATTTAGTTTGTTACAATAATAACGAGATTATATCTGTACCTCAGACTAAGATAGGGTCCCGGAATCATCAGCTTTTCACTTTGAAAATAGTAACATAGCGTTAAGTAACCACGATGATAAGAGTGCATGGGTTGATAAAAATGTTAGTTTTGTCTATGGACACTATAGAGGGCTTGATGCAATTAATAGTGAGCATAGTATTCCAAGAACACAGCAATTTCAAGATATTTTCAATGAAATTCTGGCTCCTGAATGATCATCATCAATAAAAGGATTTATCAGACGAACAATTGTGTGATAAAAATTTTGTATATTACAGAAAAAATAAACTTGTACGTTTACTTATTTTATTATGTTTTGATTATTTTATTATTAGTTGCTTTTATATATTAGAGGTAGAAATGATGTTCACAATAGTTAAAAGTAATTTGAATAATATTTCTTTAGAAACAAAATAGCATTTATTACATAAACACAAAATGATACTCATCAATAATTATACCACAACTTTCACATCTATTAGAGTTTTTAAAAAATGACGTACAAATAATGATATGATCACATGGCAAATAATAAATATTGACTTTATTAATTAAACAACTTGAACATACATGATATTGTTTTTGTACTTCATCCAGTTTATCCTTGATTTTTATTTCAATTTTATCTGCATTATCAATGTAGGATTGAATAACATCTCGATATTTACCAAACCTGAAATCCATGCATATCCAGAATACATTAAGCATATTAATTTCTGTAGGATTTATATTATTTAGAAATAATATACAACTAGATAATTTCATTAATGACTTGTTGAAACTGAATAATTCTATGAGAATTTGAATATTGTGATGTTTAAAAGATTTATTTATTTTTGGTAGCAATAAATAATCATAGGTTTCTGTCAACAGTCTATCAATTATTTTTTCTTCAACATTCATTCTTCATATCGCAAATCATCATAGAACATTAAATTTTTTTGGGTTTTACAAAATACATAAAATACAAAATTACTAATTTTACAAATTTGTAAAATTAATTAAAATTAATTAAAAATTTGAAAAAAGCAAAAGTGGTCTTTGGTGACAAATCAGATTTTGAAGACGAATAAAATAATTTTAAATTGATTAGAAACCTAAAACAAATTAATTAATTATTTTATGACAAGCTCACTAATTAAAAGAATTTAGCTGAATATCAGCTTAGTGGATAATGGACAATAAATTGCTCGACCAAATTCGTGGAATCATTAAAATTTATAGGGGCAAATTTTGTGTAAAAGCGCAAGTAATACAAACAAAAGCGCCAGTTGGTCGAAGAATGAAAATTAAATATATTGGTAACGAAAGTAAACAGGAGAAATAAATATACATATCCCGCACCCTCCTTCAGGGTATGTAAAATGTGGTATACTCTTCTAGTTAAATAATGGACCATACGGAAAAATCAAAATAAAGCAGATCGAAGGTGAAATATATATAGTTTTAGTGCTACTGGAAAGGATATTTTCTACTATGCGGAAATATTTGAACAAAACTTCAAGTTATGTTTATGAGAAATGTTACGAAAATTCCAACGTTAACACTCCAAAAAGAAAATAGAACGTATGTATGTTCAGTGGAATAATGTTCTTAATGCAAATGATGACTGCCTTTTATGTGTATCAATGTTCGTTTTTATATTTACAGTAAACTAAGGTTTCAAACGTGCGAAAACCCAAAGATTCTACAGTGCAATTTGATGTGCCATTTTCATGAAATTTAACATCTACCATCTAATTTGCGACCGAAATAAATCAGAGATTAAATTACAAATTATTACAAGTTTCGTATAAGCCTCGTTTGATATTTCAACTTGAAAAGGCTTAGCTGAAATTATTTTATAAATTGTATTATTTATTTAATCCAGTTTTGCACTGTATCATTTATGAATATCAGTAAAAATAATCTGCATGTGTATTTATATAATAAATCATTTTCTGTTAATTAATTTATTAATTAACTTAGGACACCCGTGTCCATCTTAAGCTTTATTGATTCAATAACATAGTTGTGCAACACTTTAAATAGAAGAATTTGCGTAATCACTAAAAAATTGTGTGAATTATGCTATGTACAATAAAATTGATTGATGCAATACATTTATACATCGCTCATACGACGGGTTCGGTTCCAGACCACCGCTTTACTGGGAGTCACTTGGTTTTTTTTCACTCGCTACCATAGATAAACACATTAAAAACTCTTAAAATGCATATAAGCAAGGTTAGCCTAGCACAAAGCTTCTTAAACTATGAGTCGCGATCCCAAATGGGTCGCTTAGCGAAATCTTTGGGTCACGAGATTTTAATGTAAAACATTTAAATATATTAACTTGCATAATTGTCGTATGTTTTCGTATCCATTGGGCAAAATGGGAATTTGCCCATTATAACCAATATAAAGTCAGTCACAAAATAAACAATCAATTTAAGGATTTCCAGTACTTATATTTCTTTAAAATATAATAATACATGTTTATAACAGTAAAATTCATTGTCATAGCCATTGTTGCTAGTAGTCTAGTAAAGTTTGTCTCTACCCTCGAGATAATTTCATTTCTTGGAATTGATGTGGCATTGATGGTTTGCATTTTCATTGTGTAAACTAGTGTAGTGTTGTTGCTTTAGCACCAAACAAGCACATCCGTCTCATTAAAAAACGATTTTTCCTTTAATTTTTGTATGCTTAACCACTTTGCTCGTATATATTTGAATGGAATAAGACGGCCAAAATGCTCGGGCTCTAATATATACCAGCGACTAATAATGATAATGGTAATAAGGATAATGGTAATTATAATAATAATAATAATAATAATAATAATAATAATAATAAAAATAATAATAATAATAATAATAATAATAATAATAATAATAATAATAATCAGGATAATAATAATAATCAGGATAATAATAATAATAATAATAGTAATGATAATAATAATAATAGTAATAATGGTAATAGTAGTAATATAATAAATGTAATGGTAATTATATAGTAATAAAAATAATAATAAAGGTAATAGTAGTAACAATTAATAAAGGTAATACATATAATAGTATCAATGATAAGGCAAGTAATAATAATAGGGAACATTGTAGTTATAATAGGGATAAGAGTAAGAGAGCTAGTGTGTGAATATTTAACATAACAAAGGGTGTACAGGCCAAAGAATAATCATCAACACGGACGACGATAAGAAGGACTATGGGAATGGACATAACAATGAATGATATGAGAGTATAGGTTAACCTTTGAAAGAGATAGGAGAATAATGGGACCTAAAAGTCGAAATCGAGCACAGGCTTTCTATCGATAGCTCGTTGAACCCATGGATCGTTCGGTCAATTATAGCATTAGCAATAGCGCTCACTTTTTGCGGACGATCTACCCACTCGAACACAGTTCCAACGTTGCTTAGCAACGGGTGCCGAGTGGTAAGCGAAGAATATTTGTATGGGGTTGTCTGGGGAACAACCATATAGTTTCATAATATCAACACCCAGAAACCCACCATTCATAATGTAGATAGAAATTAAATACTGAGAGAAATATATATAATATCAATCATTACGTTGAAGTATTTTAGGATTATTTCACATTGCAGTATTTTAAGTTGTTTTAACGGATATTTATTAGTATATAATGTGTGTCCTTTAACCAATTTTTTACTTCATCAATCTAATATTATTTTTATATTCACTAATTAAAATATATTTTAAAATAGTTACTGACTAATATAATTTATAAAATTTAGTATTTCACTATAAATAAACTTTTATTATACTAATAAATTACTAGGAAAACACAAAGACATTGTAATACATGTTTATCAAAATAAAACTTATGCATATTTACCAAAGAGATATGCAATATAAATTAATGTTTAACAAAAACATTGATATTTTTGGTAAATTACTAAGATCTTTGTTTGGCGTTATTTTGAATAGCTCCAGGGTTATTCTCATATAGAGTTCGGGTCGTACGGGAATTGACCTATATGAAATTGTGTCAGAATTTTTACACAACGGATGAAGATATATCAGTGGTGAAAAATCCATACGCTATGAAGATCAACAAGAATCCAACAATTTATGGAACCCACAGAAAAATACGAACATTTATTTTGAAAACCATCAATGTTTCATTATGCCTTGTTTTGACTTTTAAAACGTGATATTAATAATAATAATAAGAAATATAAAAAATAATAATACTAAAAGATTGAGAAAGTTTGTCGTCTACAAGTACGGAAAGTAACAAAATTATTCTCAAAATCTTTATAATATATACATAAAATGTTGTTTCATTTTTCAATGCATCCTATTTAATTCTTTGTTTTTTTGCATGTTTAATTAAATTTTTAAAAAAACAATCATATTTGCTACAATAAGTAAGTAAATAAATTGAAAAATATAAAAATAGACTGATAAGAAAAATATAGCTGGAAATATTATGCTTTTATTTCGAGGAATCCGAATAATCAAGTAATGATAATTATTATTTTATTAGTTTTTTATCAATTATTATTAATAAATTTGGGTACTATTGTGGGGTTTCTGGTTGGTGAGACCTTGACACCACACATAATAATTTTTTCTTGTCTTCAATTACTACCCGTTGCTAAGCAACGTTGGAAATGTAACCATTGGTTTTTGAGGTCGCCAAAAGTGAGCGCTACGAAAGAACTACTCTGGCCCGACCTCAAAGCGGGTTCAACGCACTACGGGTAGAAGGTCTGCGTGCGCTTTACTTATTCTCGTCCCATCTGCATACCTTGGTTGGTCTTGTCACGTAAGATAATTTCCTTTTAATTTATACTTACACTATCTAAATCTTTACATTATAAATCTGGACTGAGATCAACAATTTAATCAACCCAAATTTATTTAGAAATAACAAGAGAAAAATAACCTAATCTGCTGGTTGAGCGGCTTGACGTTTGGCGCGCTCGTTTCGACCAGGTCGGTGTCGGGGCGGTTTACTTGCAGGTTTAGAGTTTGAGGTGGCTTCTTTGTAGGTCAATTGGGCTGGAGCAAAAACCAGCGGGTAAGTCACTGCATTGCCTTCCTGGCATGCAGACAAAGCCACTTCCAACCCGCGGATTTGGGTCTTCTGATTTTGATTCAATTGATTTTCCTCGGCCCACCCACGTTGGGCGGCCGTCATTTTTTGGTATAGAACCTTTACTTTCTTTGGCTCCACCCAACTAGATTTGATACGCTGGATTTCAGTCGTCAGTTGTACAATCTGCTGGTGCAATTCTCGATTTAATTTTTGGGCTTTGGTCAATTCTTCTTGTAGAATTTTGTGGGATTCCATATCTGAAAAATGGAATAAATCATTAAACTCTCCTTCATTATAAGGGCCTTCTCATTGGTTCCTAGCTTTTAATTACAAACAAACCGATTTTAAATGCACTATAACCTCATTTATAGATCATTATGAGCAAAAAATGAAAAATAAAAGAACATTAACATGAAGTCCAATTTTTTTTTACAATTCATGCCTGTTAATTATATCTCACACATCTTCGGTCTCTGAATCGCATCTGGATTTCACGAGCATAGGAGTGTTCCTGGTCCTGGTAGGGACGTCTGCCTGCATCCCTCATATCGCTGGACAACATCCTTCGTGGGACCAAGATGTTAATCATTAGGTTATTTAACAAGTCATATATATACGCCTTTTATTACGATCATTTACTACAAATTTAACTTATGAGCGGCGATTGTATATGCTAGTAGTTAGAGGTTTATAAGATGATGAACTAGTTAAGTATGATTGTTCGATTTTCGGACGAGTATTGGCACGAATGTTCATCTCGCCGGTAAACTATTTCCTATCCGTCATATTTTAGAAAATATTTATTTACCTTAGTTGCGTCATTTATCATACCTGCTCGACTTAGTCGGCTATTCATAGTCTTCCTAGGGACGCTTCAGAACTCATGAAGGTTTGCCACCTTCTGCTAATTTCTTACGTTGTCTTTGGGCTACTCGGCATGTTCGCTGTCACTCGGTGTTGGGAAAACGCTCGTTGTCAGAGTTGTAATCGGTAGACTTCACTTAATGCTCCATGCTAGTCACTCAGCGAGTACTCGGTCCACTTTCGACTTAACTAATTACTGGGCATTTGTCAGACGGACGAGCCAAGAGGTGAACATTTAAACTGATCAATTAATAGAAATAACTCCATAATATAATTAGTAATTTTATTTGATGTGACAACAAAATTCTTCAGATCCTACGGAGCACTTAATGAGATACTACTGCATTTACAGGTCGCGAATTTTCTCCAGAAATCAAGAGAAATTTGGTCGATTCTATCTTTCCCGATGGCACTCGCATGAATGTACAAATTAAATAGATCTGATAATATAAGGAAGGTGCTTACCGTCTTGTGGCGTGAATCGCTTCTTTTCCATCGTAACGTTAGGTTCTCCTCGAAACTCAATGGCTCCTCCATTTCTTTGCCATTTATCTCGTGGATTCATAGTGGTTCAACTCAATTGTACATTAAATGAATTCATTACTGCGTTCGAATTTATATTAAGCTCCAGGCAAATGCCACGTAGTCATATTTTCGATTTGACAACTTTAATTAATTCCACGTCCGTTTAATTATTCTTGATAATCATGATAAATGTCACATTTTCTTAATATTTCCAATCGATTTTGCCACGCTTCTTTTCCTGTCCAGATTGTTTCATGACATGTTTCTATTGATTTTTTGCTTCTCCACTAGTGGGTATTTACATTAATGCCCGTCGACATTCAACTAGTGGTGTGATTGGAAATTTGTCGAGACGATTTTCTCAATTCCTATTTGACTTGAGTGGGAGTGCGTCAACATTCATTTTTAGTCTGATTTTAAATCCCATACGTCGTCGGACGAAGTTAGATACCTAATAACTTTTTAATTTCTTTATTTTTTAATTAGATTTGGACTTTAGTTATGGCTATCTCAGGAATACTCAACCTACAGAAGGCACGAATCTAGTTTCTTGTCGGCAAATTGGTCGATCTCAAATAGCTGGCGTGAAAGTTTCATTCTCAAATGATTGCCTACTCCATTGATGTTTTACGTAGTCTAGGATCTATTCATTATTTAGTGGATCTACCTAATGTCCTAATGAAGATATTATTTGTTATTACCGCGAAGATTAATTTCGAAAATTCGTGGAACTTATCCTCCTATATCCTGTCTATTTTACGGTCCTCGTCGGCCTGTAAACCATTGTGATTTTGCAGTCGAATTTAATTTGTCACGTGTTATGGTATTAATTAATTTTTTAATAATTCTTTTTGGGCGTGTATCTTTCGTCGTGCTTTTAATTTCGGTAAATATTATGGTTGTTTAGTTTGTATTTAATTAACGTTGCATTAATTTAGAATTGTTATCAACTATTTCTAATGCGGTCATTTAAGTATATATTTTCGGGGATGTAATTATCGAGACCTATCTTAATTTGTTTCCTCCCTTATTACGTTTATTTTTCCTTCCTTTAATTGTGATCTCAGTATTTAATCCTACTGTCACGGTTTTTTAATATTCGTATGCGATTATAGTAGTAGGAGTTTAGCTTTACTAATTTTATTATACATTCTGCCCGTTATAGTTGTGGTGAGGGAGCTTATTGCTTATCATTTACTCTTACTGATTTCATCCTTTAAGTACCCCGTCGTGGATATAGCAATGAAATTTTTGGTTCTTGGGTTTTTTTCTAATTACATATCGTGACTTTAAGTGTTGTTTTCGGTTACTCAAGATTTTTATAAAAGCGTGAATATAGCAGTGAAATTCATGATCTTTATTTTACTATGATTGATTTTGTTATTTGATTAAGAATCGAGGTTATAGAAATGAAATTTATGATCCTTACTTTTATGTCTAATGTTATTATTTGACTAAAATTGAGACTAAAGTAATGCTTTTACGATCTTCACTCTATCATGATTTTATTCTTTGATTAAGATTGAGGCTATATCTATACTATTCATGACTTTTTCATTATTATATTTTTATTATTTGAATAAAATTTGAGACGATAGCAATGATTTACGACGCCCCTTCCAGTCATTCCCTTTTAATTGATCTTTGGACTAAATATGTTGATATTAGAACGTTACGAGTGTCTACTGGACTACTCGGTGTGGTGATTTTGAGCCGATTGTAAATCTAGATTTTAGGTCGAATTTTCAGGAAATTGGATGCGGAGAGGCAGCCAAAAGACTACCTCACGACTTCCCAATTTCCCCTATAACGGACAATATTGACGTTCCAGCTACTGCGTTCTCACGCTGTAGCCTTCACGGGCACAAACTATTGGCGGACTTACACCGCACTTACACAGTTTGGTTGGAGTGTGTAGATTTTATTGACTTGCGGTGATGTGTCGGCTGTGGGCCGGAAAAAATTTCGACATGAGTTTTTCTAAATCAAGCATTTATTGAAATATAACTGGCATAAATACAGATTCATAATTGGCATACGTGGTTCGACACATTACACACTCAAACCTTTCCCCACGCCGACGCCTCAAACAGAGCTCACATGAGGTTGTCTGGGCGTGACGTGGAGAAGGTTTCTGAACATTTCTTCACTCACATTAAAGTTCTGGTTAAAGAAATCTGCTTCAAGTTTGCAAGACTGAATCAAACTGATTAAACGGGTTTACCGAGTAAAACGGATTAAAATGATGTGAAAATGAATCGGTATATATACCTGTTGTACGACCCTAACCTTGCGTGTTAAATTTGATTTAGTAAAACGAAATTTGACCTTGTGATTTTCTAGTATATTCTATTCTTAATTTTATTATTTTTGTAATTTTATTTGACAATTTTCTTTTTAATTTTTTAAATGAATTGTTTCCAATTCAAATTATTTAATTTTTGTTCCATTTTCATGGATTCTCGCATTTTTCGGTAAACTGTCAAATTTCGGTCAAATTTTCATGTTCTCATGTTATTTTTATGTTTATTTCGTGCGGATCTTGCTGCACTTTGTTAATATTTTAATTTATTTTTGTGTTTCTTGATTTTATATTTAATTTTTTTTCTTTCTCATATTTTAGCAGGGTTAGTTGGTGTTTTATGGGTCTGATTTTAAATCTGCATGTTGTATTTGCGTGTGTATTACCGATTCATTTAAACGATTCTCAAGGCCGTTTGTGTTCTGGCCCAACACTATCATATTATTTGTTAAACAATACAGTTGCTTTTTATCTAATTAATATTATTTGAACAGGATAAATGTAAGTTTTATATCCAATACAAATGGATTTTTTTTGATATTACATTACAAATAACCATGAAAAAATTTTAATAATTAATTAGTTTTATTAATTTTATGAACCTATATTTTAGATAATATATAAGTTTTGTTTATTTTCCAAATGTGGTTTTATTTTTATTAATTTTGCATAAAAATTTCTTAAAATATTCTAACATTATTTTTTGTCAAAATTCTACTCACAACTTTAAAAAATTAATCAGTTTTAAACATTTATGACTTTATTTATATAAATGCAATGTTTTATGATGTTAACCACTTGCGCTATGATTTAATTTTCGGTAGCTGGGCCGCGCTCTACTATATATTTCCTTGTAAAAAATCAGTACAACATACCTTATCGATTCAGAAATATTCCTTATATCGATAACTCTACGCGATGTGAACTAACTTTATAATTGCAGTTCGAATAATGACGTTACGTATGTCAGCCGACGTTGCACACACGTCGTTTTTGTTTTTGCGACAAATGCTACCGACGTGGTATACACGTCACTTGCGGTTTTGAAAAAAATCATCAAGGCGTGCCTGGCACGTCAATATAGCGCAAGTGGTTAAATCATCATAAACATTAATAATTTCGATATTAAATATAAAATTAGGATCTTATTTCTTTTTTATTAGAAGAAATATTGTTAATTGTGATTATATATGTAAGTATTTCTTTTTCTTCTCGCATTAAATTTTTCTATCGTTCTATATTACATCAATGCTCAATGTCAAATACACCAAGAGTCAATAAATCGAACCGTTGGGGAGAGTCGGTACAACCTTGGATTTTTTAAATGTTTAAAATTTTCTTTGTTTAACTTTAAATGTTGTTTATCTTAGTTAAACTTTTAATTTAATCACAATTTATTAATGAATTTTGTATATTTTAATTAAATTTTAAATATAAACTTATATATTTCGATGAATTTCTATGTGCCAGATAGTTAATGTCGTGGAAGTATCAGTAAATAGTATGTAATAAATTTTATAAAAATAAAAAAAATTTGATAGATATAATACATATTTTAGTTTTGTTGTTTGTACGCAATTGTTGATGCCGTTAAAACATTGGAAATATCTTCGAAAAAATCGTTATTTTTAAAATAAAGTATAAAAATAGTGACAATTTTTTGTCCAAGTGACAATTTATTGATTAATTTACTATTTAAATTTCAGACCATTTTTTTATTAAATTAAGGATTTATTAAATTTTTATTTAAACATAAATCTCTTCTAAAATGTTTTCATTCGCAAAACACGGAAATCAAATGAAAAAAACAAATATGCTGATATAAAATCAATTAGGGTTCCCAGAAAAAGATATTAAATAAATAATTTATTAGTCATGCAATACCCGAGCCACATGGAAAACTATAGGCATGTATGGAAACCCGGGTAGATGATAATGGATAAGTTTTTCTCTGAAATCAATAATGGAAATTAGTTTTGGGGTTAATAGAGAGGCGAGAAGTTGTATGGATAATTATGTTTATTGTGGCAAAAAAGTTATCTTGTGTTGCTTGTTATTTATTTCCTTTGCAAAGTGAGAACACGAGGAGTCAGGAACACACTGACTTGTATTAAAATTGTTACGTTTAAAATAGTTACAGATTCATATTATGCTTAGAAAACGTATTATGTTTTCTAAACATCTTTCTTTACAATTTATATTTTGCAACATATGATTAATATATTTCAAAGATTTTTTTTTTAATATATTTTCAACAGATACTTCGTTTTTGTAACTGTGCAATACAAGACACAAACTCAAAGCTATCCTTACATTCAAACTCTGATCGCATTAACGGTTTTAATAATCCATCTAAAACCTTTGCTATTTTATACTGGGCAGTACCAACCATCGACAAAACTTGTCTCATAGGTACACCATCTTTATGGATTTTTGGAAGCTCATGTAGTTTTGCGGGCTGCGATCCTATTGGACGAATAGACTTACCTACCTCTTCATTAATAAGCTTCTTCTCAATAAAACCATTTAACATTTTTTGTACAAACTTTTCATCCTTATGAGGAGACAATTTTCCATTCTTCCGACCCTTTGGCAATTTCACAAACTGAGGAGAATTTAACAAATCATTCAACTTATTTACATACACATCATGGTCAAGATTAACTATCCCGTTTCCTTTGTCAAACTTACAGATATTTATATTTTTTTAGCTAAGTTTTTTAGCTTTTTGTTTTTATCAATATACCCCATCGTACTTGCACTTAACGAGCTCTTCACATAATTACCATTAATGCCTTTCATCGATCGGGATAAATGAAAATATAAACTTTCAATTTTTGCACACAATTTTGTTTCATCCAAGTGATTCTTAATACAGTGATTTGGACCAAATTTTAAAACACGCAAAACTATTTTACTCAAATTTATCACAGTATTCTCCACACTAAATTTAGAAATCCCAAATAAATTTTTTAATATGAGCATCCTCTTTAGATTTTATTTGCACAATTAAATTTTTGATATCACCACTCTACACATACTTGTAAACAAAACTCATTCGTAGCATTATTTAACATTAATCCAATATTTGTTAGTTTTTTATCAATGAAGTTTTGATCAATTAATGTTGTACTTTTATCAATTTGGTGTTTTATTGATTATACTGTGCTTTTTTCGTAATACCGCAACAAGTCTTTGGAAATTTCCGTTAATTTCCCAAATTTATAAAAATCTTCCCCATTTTCAATGGTATTAAAGATTTGGATTTTTTAGACTTTATAAAAAATATTATTTTTTAACTTTAGTTATCAGAAAACTTGTTTCGATGGATATTTTTGAAATATCTGAAATGTTGTAAAAATATTAAATTGATTGAATTTCATGAATAATCTTACGAAATTATTTCTTAATTTTCCCTAAAACTCTAAGTAGAGTTATTGGTATTTTTTCAAATATTTTCGGCTTTAATTTAAAAAAACTTGTCTAAAAAGTTACTAAAAATAGTTTTATATAGTTTATATTGATTGAACATTTCTACATTTTGAAAGTTTGCATGTATTATTTACTATGTATTATGTTAAAAAAAAATTTTCTTCAAATTCCTTCCTTCATATAATATAAGTTTTTATTCAGTTGAACAAATTACATGCAGACACGGGTAAGTATGTATGTCCCTATATTTTAATATAGCAGTTTTTAATGAACTGAAACAGGTGTATACGAACATAGAAGTCAAACATTTAATGATTAAATTTCACTATTTTATTCTAAAAATGTAGATTACGAAAGGCAAATAATGTCATTCATAGTTCAAAATGGCTCTAAATGACTGACAGTATAAAGTCAAATGTGACAATAATAATAATAATAATAATAATAATAATAATAATAATAATAAAAATTAATAATAATAATAATCATAATAATACATTTACGAATACATATTTACAAATACAACGTATTAGAGACTCGTGTTAACATAAACATTTAAAGAAAATCTCCTTTACAAAATATTGGACGAAATTTTGGAATATATACAAATGATGTTAACATCAATTTATCGTTGAAGATTGGGAACTATCTTGATACTTTAATGGACACGAACGAACTGATTGATAAGAATTCTTTTGATATATAATTTTTCTCGGCTCTAAATTGGAATGGACACAGCATTCGGATGTCGGATAATAATACAAGGGTTTTAAATAATCATTTTTATGTATAACGGAATAATTTTTGGAAACCTTTCGTAATTTATCTTTTTGATTCGTTTGGCTTTTAAAAGTTCCAAATCGATTTCGTATAGACCTTCCAACGTTCTGAAAGATCCTTGCAAATTCTGTTCGGAAAATATTCCCAAAAATGTAATATATATAGAAATTGTTTCCATAACCAATGATGCTGAACATATCTATAATATCGTTATAGAGACAAAGTTTTCGTCTAAAGTATCCCAGAACAGAATCCTTCAGTTGAGCCTTTTCTGTTGAATTGTCTGAGACATTTTGAAGCCTTGCTGCATAAAGATAGTAATATCTAAGGAAAACCCCAGTGAATGCAGTATTCCATGCATGGCAAATTAAATAACTGAATGAAATCATTAGTAGGATAACGGAAGCTCTCCGTTTAACTTTCAAATAGTACTTCGCTGAGCCTTGTCGCATATAAAGACATTTAGAGCAAGCTACACTTCCATCATACGTCGACGTGCTCCTGTCACTAGGTCCACTGCTATCATATTCATTCAATTGCCGCCGATTAGTTGATAAATCCATTTTCCCAAATCGAAACGATTTCCAGAATTTAGCCGATAATATGTTGAATGCATTCAGTCTTTCTTTGACACACTTTTGACATTTGGTCTTATTGTTAGATTTCTGTAATTTCATAAGGATTAATATGTTAAAGACCAAAATTACAACTGCAGGAATTACATATACAAACAAACCAGAAGAATAACAGCTGAGGATAAAATGATTTATTTTTTGATTCATTTTAAAAACGCATACGCCACTATCTTGTTCCACAAAAACTAACCGAAACGACTGAGCGGAACAACTAAATACAATAATACCGAAAATAATGATGAGTGCCCGATTGCCGCCACATAATAGACGACCTCTTACGGGCCAATAGACGATCAAAAATCGTTCAACTGTCAAAAAAACGGTTGCAATTCCAGAAATGAAGAAACAAGAAAACCTGATAAAATGTTCCAATTTGCACATAATTTCACTTTGCTCATATAAATTATTAATTTTGTGAGTTTTCTGATAGAATCTTTCGATAAATTCTTTTAGAAGAAAGAGTATGGAAAGGCTATCTGTGATTGTCAATAGAGTGAGATAATGTGAATAGGATTTTTTATGGGCTTTCCTCGATTGACATATAACAGTGAATAGAAATATATTTCCCAAAATAGCGAGAATCGTAATGAAAACAAGGATAATCGCTAATGGAATAGATGTTATTAGTCTACAGAAAACCATCAATTGCTAAAATATATTACATAAATAAATTGAAATTAAATAATAATTATATTTATCTATGATCGATAAAATATAAATTTCACAATTTTCTCAGATTTTGCGAGATTAGAATTACTATATTTTTACAGTTAATTTTTTCGAGGCCCAAATGTCGTTTCTCTGAGCCCGTTGCACCCACCGTTCCATAATTTTACAGCAATCTTAATTACTTTTATTTGAATAAAGTTATTATTTATTTTTTTCCTTTTATTTCACAAATATAATAAAAAAATCAATGTATTTAGCACTAAAATACAAAATCCATCTTATCCTTTTTTACGTGATTCTTTTCTTTGGTACACTTTTCTTTTTATTCACTTTTACGTAATTTTATTTTCACCGAAAATTCAAAAATTTCAATTCAGTTCTTTATAAATCTGAAATCGCGTAAAAAGGAAAGTGTGTATACTTAACTTTGGGTGACCAGACACCTCATCATTATAGCAATTCATCATTGCACATTTGAACATTATGAACTGTTATTTCTTTGCTAGGCCAGTTTTTCTGTGATCTTAAGATCACAAGCATCTTAGTGATGAAATTATTATGGTGATGAAATACTATAATGATGAATTGCTATAATGATGAAATGTTGCAATGATGAGATGTCAGTGAACCATAAACTTGTTATGTTTTTAATCTTCTATTTTATAAAGCAAACTAAATTTACTGTAATTGTACTAATATGATGTGCTTTCAGATATGAACTTAAAAAATATATAGAAAAAAACTATACTGTAAATATAACATAATGAGGGCCGGAAATATGAAATTATGCGATTGTTTCGAACACAAACCTTTCACCAACGTTAAAAATATATTAGTTTCTATAATCTAATTTAATCAAAAATATCAATTTATAAATAACAAGGGTGAGCAAATTTCGCGATGTGCTTATTTATTCTTCCAGATAAAAACCTTGGCCCTCGCCAATATCTTGTATGATTTTGTATTTTTGAAATTAAAATAAGTCGATGATAATTTTTAAAAAAAGTATTTTTTTAAAACAAATAACTATAATAAAATATAAAAATTAAATATTGCATTCTAATAAGAACAATAACTGTACAAATTATCATATGAAAATAAAAAAACCAAAAACTAGACTGATTACATGACTTTATATGATACAGTTAGCAATAGATAAAAATCAAAATTATCCCTTCAATTTTGTATGAAAATAATTGCATGCCTCTAGATTGCGTATCTCTGATATATAGCATACAAACCTACAAATCATACAAATAAAACATGGAAACCGCACACTCTGTGATGAAATTGATTTGGGATATTTCCCCTATATGTTAGCCTTTATCTGGATCATCGGATTATATCATTGGTTATTATTTATCTCAGTGATTGATGTGCTGTAAACATACAGGTTTATATATAGTCTGCATTTCATGAAAAAAACTTTGAAGTATTGTTATTTTCATAAGCTACCAAGTTTTCAACTCAAGAACCACTGCGTATCCTTCCACTGTCGATTAAATATTCAACTGGAGATTATCTGGATGAATTTATCGAGAAAATTGAATCATATTTCCCAATAATTCAACATAACAACCAAAGAAAACTGATTATTCGAGCATTTTTTGGATGAAAATTGTCGCAACAAATATGATAAAATTCCGATGAAGATTATCTGAAAACGTTAAGATTAGTTTTAAGAAAATATCAAGAATTAGCAAAGGATGTACATAATTTACTAAATTATCGAAAGAAAGATGATGATGCAGAAAATTATATCAACAAGATTGAAAATAGTGTCCAAAAAATCTTGAAGCACTAATTAAAAATGTTAATGTTGGCATCTTTCTTTCTAAAGCATTGCCTAGACCAACGATGGCGAACATATGACCCAAGGGTCAGACACTGATCCACGCAACGATTTCCAATGACTCATAAGTTGTTTTGTTTTTTCAACAAATTCAAAATACTTTTTTTATTTTTTCAAACAAATTCTAAATTCCAAAAATTTTCAAAATAATTTTTACAAATCAAACGCAAAATTTACAAAGTTTTCTTAATATATTTAAAACACCACAATTTATTATTTAGCATTTAATACCATTATAAAATATTGTTGTTAAAAGTTTTATTGATTTATTAAATTTTCAAATGACGGCAAATTTAAATAAGTTTTTTCTATTTCAATTCAAGTTTAATGTTTTCTGATTATAAATAATAATACTTTAGATGTATTTAGTATGTCAACGGTTAAGAAACTTAAGATTAATGATACGAGTTTAAGACCATATCAAACAGAATGGTTTGGAAAACACGGTGTTGTTGAGATAAGTAAGAAAATTTTTTGTATTACTTGCAAGGAAAATGGCACATCTCCAACTTACAATGTGAATCGACATTTTGAAAAGTTACATACAAATCTTGTTTCCTTAACTGAAAAAGAAAACTAGAATGAATATAAATTACAAGCCAATGTATTAAAACATTTATAACTACTAAAATCACATTGTATCGCACGACATGGAAAACTTCTTTCGGAAGGTGAGTTTTTAAAAAAAAGCATTTTTGTAATGTAACAGTGCCTTTTTTGATAATTTTAAAGAAAAAGACTTGATAATAAAGCGGATTAATGAGTTGTGTAATAGTCGCAATACAATTAAGAATTGAATATTAAGATTAAATAAAAATACTTCACAAATAAAGAACGATAAGAGCACGGATATAACTGGTTACGCATAACTTGTAGTTTTTGCCAGATATAAATCAGGAAGTATAATGAGAGAAAAATTAGTCAAATTAATAACATTGACGGGAAGAACTACTGGTCTGGATGTTTTTAAAGAATTTGCTGATACATATATGAAAATGAATATTGATTTACAGAAAAAGTTTTCTGTAACTGATGGCGTTCCAAGCATGATAGGCAAAAATATTGGATTTAATCAGCAAATTAAACAAAGTTTCCAACATTTTTTAATTGAATTTCACTGCCTCATTCAAGTCTTATGTTCAAAACAAGGAATGAAAACATTTTCCAATGTAATGCCAGTTGTAACAAAAATAGTTAATTTTATAAATGCAAGAGCTCTAAAAAAGCGAGAATATGCCAAATTATTAGAGGAAATTGAATCTCAATACTCTGGGCTTTTAATGTACAATAATGTTCGATGGCTCACTCGTGGTCAAGTTTTAAATAGATTTTAAGATTTATTAGAAGAAATAAAACTGTTTTTGCGTGAAAAAAATAATGTTTATGATGAATTATCAAATACAGAATGGTTAAATGACCTACTGGTTTTCTGTGATCACTCAGCATTTTAGTGAAATGAATAAAAAACTCCCATGATCTGGTCAAGTTGCATTAACCATGTTTGAAAATATTAAAACATTTATGACAAAACTTGATATATTTAGTAATGATTTGAACATGAAATTATTGAAATATTTTTCATATCTGCAAAAACATTTTCATGCAACTGAAAACTTTGAAAATAGTATTATTACACGGGAACATACAATTAAAAAATATTTAACCATTACACAGGAAATAAAACAAGTTTTTCTCCATAGATTTAACCAATTTAAGGATTTAGAAAAATATTACAATTTATATTGTATCCACATAAGATACAATTTAAGAATCTGAAATTAGCCGAGTTTGCTTGGTTAGGTGTTGTAGATTTAGAATTCTAAAACAGTTTTATGTGGAAAAATAAATTTGAAAATTTAATAACAGATTTACAGAAACAAGATTCTCAGAAAATATTTCTCACACAAAGGTATTCGAACAAAGAACTGATAATTTAATATTTAAAGAGTAGGATTCTTTACTAGATACATCTAATAGAATGAAAAAACTGCTAAACGCTCTTTTAACAATGTTTGGATCAACATACGTATGCGAAACCTTATTTTCATCAATGCTTGTTATAAAATCCACGCAATAAAATAAACTTGGTAATGAAATGACTGCCGCATGTGTAAAAGTAATGAATTCTAAGTATGAACCAAAAATGCAAGAATTATCAGAAAAGAAACAACAGGTTTCGCATTAAATATGTATATATAAGTGTATGTATAACTTTTTATTATACTGAATTTGTTTTGTTTCGTTTTTTAATTATAAAATAATAATCATACGAATCTGTTGAAAATATATCTAATTAATTTATAATAAATTAAATGACTTATTCTTCCTTTCTTTATTTTATTTATAAACAATTAATTGAAATTTTGCTTCTAAATTTTAATATTAATAAAACTTATAATCCTTTATTTATTATTTTTTTAATTACTCAACCTATGTGACCAGCCTCATAGATTTAATAAAAAAATTATCAAATTTGACCCACTTGGGAAAAAGGTTCACCATCCCTGGCCTAGACAATGAAAAAGAAAGACGTGAAATAAAACATTACGAAATTACTGATGATTTACTAAAGCAAAGCTAACGAAAGAAGAATCAAAATATGATGGAGAATCAGAACAGAAAAGTTCAACGCCAAATAAATATATCAAAAGGATATTGCAGAAAATGAATGAAGATAAATTAAAGACACTAGTGGCAGTGGTTTGAAATAACTCATGTGCTTTACTTTTAAAAAATGACCGATGTAATATAGATGTAAAAGCGATACTTTTAAAATAATTATGAACAAAATGACAGAGATTATGTTCGGTCAGTATACGATGAAGATTCAAATGAAATGACAAAAATTCTATTATTTCGGGAAATGTCAAGACTCCAAGAAGAGGAGATATGTTAGGAGCGATAAATCACATGTAATCAATAATGACATTTTGAGGATCTTAAATATTGAATGTAATAAATGTTTAGTTGATTGTTTGTTTGATAATTTTTGTACAAATATTGATGTTGTCCAAAATCATTTGATAATATATTATTTGTACACAATAATTTTAATAGAAAAAATTAATTTGAAGCTGTTTTAGAGTAATAATGTTAAGAATGACTAGCCTATAAATAAATGTAATGATAATTTTAAATCTCATGTAAATGTATTAAAAAATGTATATGATATAGGTTATTGTAATGTTGATGGAAGACTTTTTAATAATCTAAAATTTGATTCGCTTTTTGACACAGTTGCAAAATTAAGTGTAATTTCTAAATTAATAGCTGAAAAATTGAATGCAAAGCACGTTAGTGAAGGAAATAAAAACATTATGTGCAAACGGTAGTATGTTATGAATTTTGGGAGAGTTTCTTTACAGATAGAATTTAACTATATGAAAATATCGACGAATTTTATGTAGGCAACGAAATATATTGAGAAGTGATAATAGGAATAGATTTTTTTAAAAGAATTAATTATTAAGTTAGTTGATTTTAGTAATTATAATATCCTCAGTCTGTAGAAGAGACCTGCATGGGCTCGGGCTAGGTCGATAGTTTGTTATTATATTCGGGTACGGGTCGGACTTCATTTTAAAAACAATCAAAAATTTTTTCTTTATGAATTTTTAATATAATTTTATTTGCCCGATGATGAATGAATTAAAATAAAATTTACGCGAGTAAATTTTCTAGCTTATATAAATTTAATTTTAATTAGCCAAAATGACGGCATTTCGATAGGATAGACTTAAAAATCTAATTTCTTTTTTTCGGGTCGGGTCGGGTTAAATTTCTACTGACCCGTGCAGGTTTTTGGTTTGCAGGCAAATTGGCTGCAATAATAAAAATTGAATGTATATGAAATTGTCATTCAGTTTTCAAATATTTCTTAGTGTAATAAATGAGATATAGACAAAACAAATATTTTAACACACCGAATCGAAACGAGTTTTATCCCGATACCAATTAAACTCCGGCAACAATAAATGCACAATGAAGAAAATTTATAATTGTTAAAAATTAGAGAAAAATAAAATTATAGAAAAATGTGAATAATCTTGGAATTTCCCAATTGTACATGCTGAACCCAATAAGTCCGTGCAATATGTGGGAAGGAAATATTATTTTGTCATGCGATCAAATTTTTATTGTAGCTATATTATTATAGGTTTAATTTGTGTAGTTTGTTTTAAATTATCATTACAGTTTATATTGTCAATTGCGAGATTTCGAAATTTGTTGTCAAAAAAGGAACTTATGACATACGAATATGTTTAGATTTTAGAATTTTAAATTCAAATATGGTTAGACTGTTCCAATTCTTATTGTTGACAAAATGCTAGATTCTCTGAATGAATCAAAATAATTGTTATCAATAGATTTAGGAAATGCTTATTACCAAGTTAAATTGAACGAGAAAAGTAAATTGAAGTTTTAGTTTACATAATTAATGACAAAGGTATAACATAGACAGATTATTCAAAAATAAAAACAAATAAAAACGTGAAATAGCTTAACTTTGTAAAACATCTCAGGAGTTTTTTGGAATTTTTTAAAAATATAGCTAGACTGTTAGAATCTTTGATAGGTTGCAAAAACAAGATTATTGCTTGGAAAACACAATGTGATAGGTAAATTAGTTTGAATAGTGCACCATTACTATTCCACGACTGAATATTAGAAATTGTACAAATAAATCATATAAATGTTAAAGCAGAAAAAAGTAAAACTAAAATATTAGTAATATCAAAAGAAGAACAAAGTTTCATGTGACAAAGTGATTCAAAAGAAATAAATGAACTAATAGAGATATTGATAAATGAAATATTTTTTTATAGATAATGGGATATACTTTATGCAAGTCCGAAACGACCCGAATTCGGTTTGTGGCGCTCCAATCCTTAAATTTTTAATATTAAATAATCAATTAACATCTTTATTTTTATAATATTTACTTTTAATTTAAATAAAGTGTTTAAATAAATTATTTTTAATAAACATGCTTCATAGAAATGGCGGAATTTATTGCAAGAAAAAAAAAATAATTCAAAAAAGTATTTTATTTACCTCGAAAAGTCGTACCAAATCAACAAAACACTAACCAGATAAGGGATGTGCACATTCAAAACTTCAACTTGTTTAGGTGTCGTATTATTTGTGTAAGAAGGGTAAATGAGATTATACCCAACTCCATGTTTTCATATATATATATATATATATATATATATATATATATATATATAATACCAAACAATGAATTCTATGTTATCTAATTGGTTATATATATATATATATATATATATATATATAGGCACTGGAAAAGGGGGCTCAGGATGGTAATTTGACATGGGCTTCCGAATTTAGGGTCTACAAAATATAACTAGCACCACTATTGAAAACGGTCAAAAAATGAACTTCGCGCTTTTATGTGGTCCCTACATTTTAAGGCAACAAAAAAATTAACTGTAATAAAATCAAATATAACTGTGATTGGTCCAGAATCACGTAAATTTTGATATTGCAAGGACTTTAGATTATTCCGAAATTTATAAGTTCTTTTGCAACTCTAAAGGCTCGAAAAGCACTTTTTTAAATTTTGTTTTTGTTTTATAATATTTTGAATTAAATTTTATATTCAACAAAATAGTACAATTTTTGTTATTTTTCAGTGGATGTGGCCACACTTATTATGAGCACTGGGCCTTTAAGTGCATCTTACAGGCCCTATATATATAATTTATATTGGCTTAGCTTCGACTGGAATTATTCGGAAAATTTATGCCCGGATTTTAGACAAATAATTTGATTATCGATTCGTTTTCCATGAATTCTATTAATGCAGTGCTTATGGTAATTGCAACATTAACAAAATCCAAAAATTCAAGGGGAAATACAAATGAAAAATCCTGAAAAAACTTTCTATTAGAGTAAATATTGATTAAAAAATAATTTTCATCTCTTAATTTATTGAGTTTGTGAGGTGTTTTCAGCAGTGAATTGAATATTTCGGATGATTTGACAGAGTGATTTAAAATGAATTTAAACAAATAAAAAAATAAAATCAGTTTTTTATTAGTAAAATGTTTAAAATTATAATTAATAATTTTTTGATGAATTTTTAAAATTGATGGGCATAATTAACTTTGATTAAAATTTAAATATAAAATTCTTTTAATTCAAGTGATTTATTAAATAATTTAAAGTAAATTTGAAATAGGTATTTTTTAGTATTTAATAAAATATTTAGATATTAAATTTATTAAGGAATTTAAAAAAAACATGTACTTAATTAACTTTGATTAAAATTATAGATATTGAATTTCTCTGATAAATTGTTTAGAAATTATTTGGTTCAATGCTTGAAAGTTTGTTTAAATATTAACACGTTAAAGACCGCATGCCTAATGGTGGGCATGATTTAAATACAATTTAGTCGATTCGGCGCTTCCTCGAAGAGATACTGTATATATCGGACTTAGTTAATTTGGCATAGCCTCATTTTAAAACGATTTTTTTGTAAATTCAAAAAAATACCGGTCCATATGTGAGAAATAAGATTTTGCAATGCGGTCATCAACGTGTTAAACAATATTGAATTAGAAAATAAATTTTTGGAATATGAGGTTTTTTTATGCAAATGTTATTCAAGATAATTTGAAGATGTTTTAGCAACTTCTAACAAAGTTATTTCAGAAATACAAATATCAACTTATCTGAATTAAGATATTAATTATAATTTCTAAGATTTCTATTAATTAAATTATAATAGAAATTTAATTTGATCCAAGTTCAGTTAAAACAAAAATCATTCAATATATTAATAAATTTGTTTAAGAAATATATGGGGTTTCTTTCATTTGTATAGAAATATGAGAATAAGCACATCAGCCATTATTGAAATGAAAATGATTGCAAATATTAAAAATAATTTATAATTAACAAAAATTTTATTATTTAAAAAATCATATTTTTATTAAATTGTTAGATTTTAATAGTTGTAAGGTTTTCTTTGGATACTTATTGAATGCACATTTGTTGAAACCTCAATTAATTCAATTTCTACCAATCACAAAATATTTTATTAACTACTCAATGGGAAGAATTCATTTTTAAATTTTACTAGTAAAGCTGAAGCAAACAAATAATTTTTAAGAACTTTTTGATATTTTTATAAAATTAATTTATAACTTATTCTTTCAAAAATTTTTTGATATTTAATTTATTTTAATAAAGATAAAAGGTCAAAAATTAATTTTCTATGAAACACAAATTTTCGACACTGCCTTAATCAAGTGTTATTTACTTTGATAAAAATTTTTTATTCTGCTTTTAATATTTGAGATTACGATTTATTGGGAGCTTGGAAACTATTTAAAATTGCAAAAAGTTAACAAAAACACTAGTATTCTTTGGAATTAAAAATTATTATATTTTTTGGAATTTATAGCATTCTTTGCCTTCTCACAGATACAGTTTTCTGTCACAATATCACCTACAAGTTGTTTCTCGTTTATCTACAAGAGAACCAACTTTTCTACATCTTCCAGAACACGTGGCCGTTGCTTTGATAGTCGAGTGACTCCTTTTGCTACATCTAGTCCCCTTAATTCATTTTCTTCTTTATTATTGTGCAAATAGTCGAAGTAGACTTATTATAAAATCATTTAATATTTTATGGGACATTTAATATTTTATAAAATATGCTACAACCCCACTAAAGAAATTTTTCTATTCAACATATTTTTCTCAATTTTTAATTGTTTCAGAAAAAAAGAAATAGTACGCGAACTAATTTTAACATATGTGAATTATGTTATACACTGAAATCGTTAAACAAATGATCATTTTATAAAAATTTTCTGCAGTGCTCAATTTGGTAGTACTAAAAGCATTTCATATATTTAGATAAATACAATTTTATTTTTTATAATTTATAAATTTATAAAGAAAATTTACAAGATATGATAATTAATTATTCAGATTGACCTTTAAGTATAATTCCTATATATTAATATGTATAACGGTTATTTTCTTTGTAAATGTTGATAGTCAAATAACACTTAATTCATTTTCAAAAAAATAATTTAAAAAAACAGTGCGCATTACTAAAATACGCATATCTAAAATCCCCATTCCTTATTTTTGGTGCATATATTTTTAAAAATTTTCGCGACCACCCTAATCCCAGTAAACTCATTCTTTGAGAAGGTCTGTGATGAACAACAACTTTAATATCTGCGTTTATTGTTTGATAAGTAATATATGTCCTACATATTTATTCTGATTCAATATCTAGATTACAAAACGACAAACATGAATAAAATGAGTGGCAAAATTACAATATAAACTTTCATTAAATAAATAAGGATACAAAATCCATGTTAAGAGTATGAATCTTCGTCATATCCGTGGTCACTCATTGACAACCCTAACCACAAGGAATTTTAAAAAATAGATTATTTTAAACAAATTGGTTTTTGGGCTTAATATGTCAAAATTTTATTTTTAATTATTTTAAAAAATTGATTTTTTGATGAATTTATTGGAAAAAAGTAAAAAAATATTTAAAATATAACAATCACTAAACAATATCATTGATTTAAATAAAAGAAAACACCAATCCAACATATATAAAACTATAATATATTTTACAGTCTCCTTATCATCATCAAGTAGAATTGAAATTCAAACTATATCGATTTAAATTTTTTTTTTTCAAACAAAATAATTCATTAATTTTTTATTTTATAAATATATTTTGATAAAAAATCAAACTCTGTTTTTTTAAAACTCAAATTTTAAAAGTGTATATCATAAAATTTATAAATATTGAAATTTTAGCAAAATTTTACTAAATTTTTGAAAATATATATTGTTACATTCATACACATAAACATTTTACATTTATTTTCATCATGTATCACTTAGAAGACAACAAAAATAATTAAACAAAACTGTGTTCACTAGTATTAATCAAAAGAGAACGGAAATGGAGGGTAGTCTTTTCAAGTATTTTTGCATTCTACCCATGACTTTTCCATTTTCTAACTAATAAATGTTATTAATCTTTCAAAAATAATAACACCGCTTGTTGTCCCTGTCAAAGGTGCAAGTTCTCAAACTTCCTCGCTTATCTGTGGCTAATTAATAAATAAAAATAGTGCAGCTTTTGCTATCATAGCTATATTATTAATATCTGAGCTTTCATTGATAACGTCACTAATAACATCACAATTTAACAAATGACCTTTAACTTGCGTGTCTTTTGACATATCTACAATACTTTTAGATCTAAAAAAGGTGTAAGAAGATTCTTCTTAGGGCTGCCAGATTTTTATCACTGCAAACCGGGACAAAGAATTTTTAAAATAAAAAATTAAACCATTACTTCAGCAGGTTAAATATATAATTAAAAAGTAACTTAAAATTAATAACACAAATAAGGAACTTTAAAATAAAAATATTCATTTCACATTTTAAAAACGAAAATCAAAAATAAATAAATTCTTTAACATAAAAAAAACATAAAAACCGGGACAATCCCGGTTTTCCGGGACGTCTGAGAGCACTAAAGAAGAGGCATCTTATGTTTTTTAATCATCATTTCAAAAATACAGCCAAATTTAGACAAAGTCAATGATGTCTAACGCTAATTATTGCTAATTTGAATTCCTTATAAAATTATGTTATAAATCATAATTTTTTTCAACTAATATAATTAATAAAATATTTTTATGTGGTGTTATATATGCAATGCGATGCATTTCAAATTAAGTTTTCGTAAGAAAGTGATTTCCAGTGTTAATTAAAGAGGTTACAGTAAATTTAATAATAAGAAAAATGTATAATTTATAATTTTACCAGAACAACTTCAAACACGCATCGTTTTATTTAAAACTTCAAATAACTTTTTTCTCCTAATAGCGGAATTTTACAATGTTTTGAATAAATCATGTATGTTTACTTCAAATATATTGACGAAAAAATCAATTTACTTTACTTTCGTATGTAAACTTTATCGTATGACATTGTGTTCTTCATTCGTTTACATTTTAGTTGATATAAATATTTTGTAATGATACTTATTCATTCTTCCAGTAAACTTATTATTAAAATTGAAATCAACAAAATTACAATTCAATTAAAGTAGATTTTATTTTTCTCTTTTAAACCTCTAAACATAGTTATCGTTTCATTTAAACAAACAGTTAATTTAGTTCAGTTCTTTTAATTAATCATTTTCTAATACTGATTTATTTATTTAAAAATAATGTGCTCAATAAATTTTAATTCTTATAGTTGATCAAACCAATTACAATTTTTGTTTTGTGAGACAAATTCTCAATAAATTCTTTGTAATTATTTAATATCTTTAAATGGTTTTATTTTTTCTATTGAGATTAATATTTTTAATGATTTCTAAAAACTATTCGGAAAATACAATATTTTGTTGTGTAAAAAGTGCATAGGGTCAATTGCACTCTCCGCGAGTAATGGGGTGACAATTTTTATCGAGAGTACTTAAGGATTAATAATATTATACAAATTCCAATGTTAAGTGTCAATAAAATTCTCATTTACAGGAAACTATCAGAAAAATTCATTAAAATTAATGCATTCATTTTATTGTACTGATAAAAAATTACACTAATCACTAATGAATAATAAAAAATAAAAAATTATTAATTTATAAAAATATACTAATATTAATAAATCCACAAAAAATTTTTTATTTATGAATTCGGAAATTAATAGGAAATTCACGAGTGAGTGACGACAAAGGTAAAAGAAAAATTGTCTGAAGCAGCATAATTTATTTTTAGAAAAGAAAACAAATTATTGTAATAGGATAATATTTTATAATTAAACAATTAACACTGCATTTATTTCTGATCAGGGGCGTAGGCAGGATGGTTCTTAAGTGCCCGGGCACTCCCCTCTTGATTGGTATTTAATACAAGTTTTAACGGTTTTAATTTTTTTGAATTAAACATATTGTTTATAAATTTTTTTAAAAATAAAAGCAAACAATAAAATTGATTTAATTGAATTGATCATTAATTAAAGGTAAGTAAATCGAATCAAATCATTTTTAAATGTCCATGTAAAGAATAACTTAATATATTCTAGAAATAAAATGAAGAGAAATAAAGATGGATCTATTCTTAACTATTTTACGAAAAAAAAGACAGCGGGTGGAATTGATGAGTACAATAATAATGGCAATAGTTACGTCGCGAATGAATCAAAATCAGAAACACCTATTCAAGCAGAAACTGGATATATAACTCAAAGTCTACAATCAACTAGTGAGACATCGAATCGATCAAGTAATGTACTATCAGGTGACATTAGATTTTATCAAAATGTTACATCACTGAGCGATAATGAAAAAATCAATGCAATCAATATGATCGAAAATCCGGATTATTCATACAACTATCCACAGACAACTATACACGGAAAGAACCGAAAATTTCAATGGACTTGGCTTAAAATTTTTCCATGGTTGGCTTATTCAAAGTCTACATATAGTGCTTTTTGTAAATTTTGCTACTTTTTAAAAGCGAGCCAGATCGAAATTTGGTTTCGGTGTGTTTCAAAAATTGGCATAAAAGTTCGAAACATTTTACACATCATCAAAGCACTGCTTTTCATCTGAAAACTGTAGCTATTCTGACATCTCTAAGCTATATATCGGAAGGAAAACCCAGCCAATTAATATGATAATTAAAAAAGAATTGAATTTGGAAAAACAGAAGAATCACTTATTGTTATATCCGATAATAGAATCTATTATTTTATGTGGTCGTCAAAACATTCCGTTGCGTGGAAAATATGATTCAGGCTCATTACTTTCAACAGATAACCGTGTAAATGTTGGAAATTTACGAGCGCTCCTTTGATGGCGAGCACATTTAACGAACTAGCACAAAATGCTCAACAATGCAAATTATCTGAGTCCTACGATTCAAAACGAAATCATCTCAATATTTGAAAAAATTATTATCAAACGTCGAATAGCTAAATTAAAAAAGTCTTCATTTTTCTCAATTTAAGCTGATGAAACTTTGGATAAAGCTAATAAAGAACAGTTGGCTATTGGAGTGCGTTACTTCGATTTCGATAAGCTTGAAATCAATGAAGACTTTTTAAAATTTTTTCCAATAATCAATAAAACCACCGATGGAATATCATCAGAGATAATGACAACTTTTCAATAACTTAATGTAGCTTTAAGCTTCTGTGTCGGTCAGGGATATGATGGAGCAGCTGTTATGTCAGGAGAGAAATCAGGCTTTGCAAGAAGAATAAGAGATAGTTTTCCAAGTGCTATCTACATTCATTAATTGAGTCACTGTCTTAATTTGGCATTGACAGATTCGTGTAATATTGCCTTACTTAAAAACTGTACTGAGACAATTAAGTAAATTTTCAACTTTTTTTATACACCAAAGCGTCAGCAAGCTCTTTTAGAAAGCATTGCAGAAAAATGTCCAGAAAGCACAAAAAAAGAAGTTAAAAATATATGTCCTACACGATTTAAAAGAACGCCATCAAAAAACTGCAACTTTCATTGAAAATTTCGATGGAGTTGTGTCTGGCTTATAGAGCATTGTTGAATAGAATGATGATGCTTCACATTTAGCAATTGGATTCTTAAATACGATTCTTACATTTAAATTTATAATGTCTTTATTGTCACTTGACTATAGGCTGAGCATTACTGTACGACTTAGTAGATATTTACAATCAGTTTCGATCGACTTAACACAAGCTATAAAAGCATCATCGGATGTTATTGACACATTCAAGGAAATTGAGGGAAATTTATCAAACAAGTTTGACGCGATATATTCAAATGCAACAAAAATTGCTGAAAAATATGAAATTGATATTCGAAAACCGAGGTTTTGTGGTCTACCACGTATGGTTATTTTAAGCACAAAAGAATATTATCAAAATATTTTATTCAAACCGCTTATTAGTAATTTCTGCAGCGAACTTGAAGAAATATTTCAAAAGCATAAAGAAATTTTAACAGGATTTCGAATCATTACTAACCACAGCATTATTACTGAAGAAGAAATTGCGAAAGCTTTTGAGGATATTTTGGGCTTTTATGGTGACTACTTGCAAGCTTCAGCAACTCAATTAAAGACAGAAATTAAAATGTGGAATTTGAGATTTTCAAAGCTTGTTGAAAAACCGAATTCAATAATAGGTCATATCAAGTCTTGTAATAGTACATTTTCTCCGAACGTTTTAAAGTTGCTTTCAATACTAGTAGCCCTTCCGGTTACAAATTTTACGCTTGAAAGAAGCTTTAGTAAATTAAATTTAATCAAAACTTTTGACCGTGCTACTATGACTGAGGATCCCTTAAATGGATTAGTTTTATTAAATCTTTATAGAGATGAGTCAATTGAGATCGAAATGTAAAAATCTGCCCATAGAATCAAAATAAATGTATGAATTATATAAAAGTTAAAATTTTTGAAATAAATGTTAAAATTTTAAAAGTTTTTGTGGTTCAAAAAAAAATTTTTTGGGCACCCCCATCAAGAATTCCTGGCTACGCCCCGGTTTCTGTTGAATTATTTTTTGGGAAAATAAATTAAATAATTATTTGTAGGATATTTACATTTTTTCTAAAATTAATACAAACTAAATAAAATTGTGTTTTATTTGTAAAATCTTTATAATTTAAATTAATTTAAGTCAAATATAAAATGTAAATAAAATAATTACTAATAAAAATCTTGTAATGTTTCAAAAATAAATAAGGAAACTTTATTACAAAGATAATTACAATTTGCTACACGATCTCCAATTATGCATATGAATATATATTCAGAAATAAATTTGATTTCAAATAAAATATAATGAAGTTTTGAATATAATTTAGTCATCGTATGTTTTAGTGATTACTTTTCTAAACCTAAAAAAAATATTTTAATATAAACTAGGGGTGTTGAACCTTTTTATGCCATTGAAACCATTTAACCCGATGATAACACTTAAAGAAGCTTAAATTTATAAAAAAAGCTTTAGTTTCCAGTTTCAACAAATTTTATGCATGTGTTTTCAATGGAAATTCACACAAGATCCACTTTTGCTTATTGAGAACAAGAAGTATGGTCTCCGCCAAGAAAATATTTCAAAAAATTCAGTCTTTATCGAATGTTTTTTCATGCATTTGACCAGTGACACGTTATGACTTAGTGGTGACCTAGGCCCGCGGTGACCAAACTTTTTATGTTGCGACCCATATTTTTTAGTTGAAATAAATTTGAACCCCCTTTAAGTGTAGCATAAAAAAATTGAAAAGTGCAAAACAAAATCGTATTAGGATAACCATTATATTATATTTATATTCTAAACACATCGTATTAAATGCAATTATTGTCATAGTATTTATTAATATTGATTATTATTAGTGTGATGGATGTGACTGAGTATTATTACTGTTGGGAATATGTGATTTTCAAAATTATAACAAATAAAAAACAAAATTTTAAAAAATAAAATAATTAATTAAAAGTAATCAAAAAATCAAAATCAATATTTTCAGGGGCAAATGGATATATGCCGATGCCAATTGACGAGACGAGTACGAAAATAATAAAAAAAATTAATTTGGGATGCCTAGAAAAAGGTATTAAGAAAATACAAATTAATTAAATTAGGGAGAAATTATCCGATTTTAACAAATTTAATTATCTAAGGGAATATCATTTAATATCATTTGGTCTGAAGTTTTCTCCCTGGGAACAGCCGAAGTGGTAAAAGATAAAAGCAAATTATTTCACCAGTTCTCCGGAAGTCCAATCGAAATTCTACAAAAACTAATAGTTTTTGAGAGAAGATTCCTCTCTAATCAACAACTGTGACACAATTTTCAAAACAAAAGTTGGGCAAGCCGAAGCATAATAATTTATTGAGAAGACCTTGGGAAAATTGAAAAAGAAAGAAATTAGTATCGAATCAGACTTGAGTCAAGAAGATTTTTGAGATCTAGAATATTATAGATAACAGCGGCTTCCCATAGGGATTCCGGTATGTCGTGAAAATTGAAAACTGTGTATTCTTGTGTAATTGTCGGTATCAATAAAAATTTCCCTACATTGAGTTATTTCAGTGTTATTTAAAGAGCACATGAAGTCAGAGCAAACAGTTCCTAACGAAACAAATAAAATATTTGCTCAACATTACTAATGGTGATATTCTTGGTTTTACTGTTGAAATTTCTACTCTGATAACATAATTATTACCTTTTTATACTCATATGTGGGGTTTTCTTTACTCCACCCCATATGTGGTTTGTGGATGAAATTACTTGACGGCCCCAAAAATGAAATCGCGACCCACACTTTGGCCACAGCTGGTCTAGTACAGAGGCGGGTATTCTTTTCCCTACAAAGAGCCAAATCAAATTAAACATTTTGTTAGGATATTTTAAAAATAAATTCTCTACGGTTACTATATTAAAGACCAAAAGACTTTCATCATTAAGTCTGGTAAAGTACGTATTTTTTAATAAAGTTTATTGATGAAACAGGATCAAAAGCAAGCATCCTAGTATTTGAATAACTAGTTAGAAATGAGTTCCAGCGACTGAATATGATGTACTGAGAAGTTTCTCGCATAATTTATTCAAATTTCGGTAAACATGTTTTCCAATTTTCTACACCAAAATATATGTTACATATTTAGCCATCATCATACATATCAGTAGATTCATCCACCGCAACCGATATGAATTCAGCGGAAATAATATCAGCAACTTGCACATTTGAGGTTTTTTTAGCAATAATTATGATTCGTTCTTTCACTTTTTAGTTGAGATCGATGAATCTTTAATTGTTTTTAAAATCTTTAAAAAGAATTATTTATTAACAAATTCACTATCTGTTAAAGAATTTTGAGCTTATGCAATTTCTCAGGCTAATTCAAAACGTGCTTCTGTTATACATGATGAAGATTTGAACAAATTAAAAAAAACTTTGTTTGCCCAGTGTTTTTTCTAAAGATTTGACAGCCTTTTCTTTTTCATTGAAATCTAAATGTTTTACATTCGATATTGCTAGATTTATTGTTCTGCATTTGCAAATTACAAAATAAACATTGTTAATTCACATTAACTTCCACAAATGCAAACTTCTCAGTTTACATTTTATTAAAATCGCTATTGTTCTTTTTATTACTCAATTTAAGGGGTTTCAGAAAACAAATATATTAAATAGAAGTACTATAAACAATAATATATTGTACATAACTAACTAATATATTTAATTAAGGTACAACACTATAGGGTACCGAATTGCACAATATATATGTGATACCTACTTTTCTACAAAAAATATATTACTATGGTATTTAAATAATTATAATGATGCTTTATCTTTATTTAAATTGTTGCAAATATAATGAACATTTTGATAGTTTTTGCGTCCTAAGTAGAATTTTAAAAAAGTAAGCTCGTGTTGAAACAGTAAAAATATTTAAACAACTTTAATAAACTATTTAAGTAAAACATTTTGTGAATCAAAATCTAAAATAAAAATGCTTTTTTTACAAAAATTTGTGATTTTTTTTACATTGTTATGAATCAATATTTAAATTATAAAGGAAGTTCTTACAGGATAAGAGCCACCTCGGTCTAGTATATAAAACAGTTAAAAAACGACTTTTGACTTATTTTAAAATATGAATAATTTACAATATATACCAAATACACCAGTAAAATTATTTTTATTGGTTACTTTTGATCTGTTTTTAATGAAATTTTATTTATTTTGTTTTTGACAAAAGATCATATATTATTTTATAATTACAATTAACACAGATTTTAGCCTTTGCCTTTATTTTTAATAAGCTGAAAATTATGCTGAGTAGCTTGTTATTGTAATAATCATTCTCTTGATTACTGACATTTACATGCTAAATTCGACATTCTGACATGGTTTCTAAGATTACTCTTTATCCGTATTATAATTTTTTTTACTTCTACTTGCCTGTGTCTTGTAATTACTTCGCGTACTATATCATTGTATGAAACAATTACAAATTGTGAAGAATGTATTGAATAAAATAATTTTTTAAAGGACAATTTGGTGGGACTTTAGTATATTTTATGAAATATTTTATAAAAAAATTTTAACATTTAAAATAGTCATGTCACCATTATTATTTTATTGCCTTCAAATACAGAGCGGTATAAAATTTGACTTCACCGAATTCAGTCACTTATGATTAGAGTACGGAATTCTGATAGATAAAATACATGTATTATTTACTTCAGTGATAAAATAACATTGAAATGGTTACTGTTTTTAATTTTTTAAATAGAAATCTGTGGGGTGTCCACTAATTGAGTTTGTTGGACGCAGGATATTTGAGACATGCCTAATTATTTCGGGATACTCACCATATAGCCTAATCATCAAGTCAACTTGCTTCATTATTTCATAGGAGAAACCACTTCTAAGTTCCATTTAGATTTTTTGTCAATGTTAATTTTGATAAACGTGTTTGTAATTGTTCAACAATTGAATACTATAAAAATATCTTGTTGCTACTTTCTGTTTTACAATATTCATGTCCAAATGTACAAAATGGCGCAAAAATTTAGTCTGATATTCACAAACCTTCATGGGTTTACTTGACAATTTTTAACTGCTCTTGGCGATTAATTACCATAAGCACCTACAAGAAATATATAAACTTTTATTTTTTATTTAAGTAATTGTATTCAATCTATATATAATTTTGTAAATATAATAATTGTAAGAAATAAATATAAATCATAAAGCAAACAAAGTTGTAACATTAGACAGTATCACCTAATTAGGATTTCTTATCTAGCAATCATATTTCTTGTTATACATTAACTTATTATCTTAGACTTATAGGTTTTTGCAATTTCTTTAGAAATACGGTTACGAAAGATGTAGAAGGGTAAAGCTTTACGTTTTTATTCATTTATAAGGTACTACCAAAATGAATGCCACTCCGACAACAATTCAAAAAATAACAATTCTAATTGTCCAAATGAAAGCAAACCAATAACGGTGACCGTATAATTGTAACCTTAAAATTTTAGGGGAAAGTACTTTTTTGACGTTGATAAATTGAGAATGTGAAATTGATTTGACTTTCTTTGCGTCTCTTTCCCATTTACCATGACGACGAAATTACGATTTCCAAATAATTAATTTTTTTTATTCCTCATTTGTTTACTTTTGTTAAACAAACTTAACTGTTTTCCTTTAACTAATAAACAATGTAATGTTTTCATTTTTCCCTTTTCTATTCCACAGATTCCTTGAGGTAAAACTTTTTTTACTCCAGATCCATAATATTCCTGATTTTGTGAATAAATTCCAAATATATTAATAATACAATAGCTTATTATAAGAAAATACGTTCGTTCATAAATTAAAATAAAATTTACATTCAATATCTAAAATAATATTAATATAGAGTTCTTAGAAAAACGAATTAATATTATTGTTTTATTTTATTAGGTTTTATATTATTTATAATAAATGTATTATTATTGGAAGTAAAAAATATTAGAATTTCTACAAATACTTTTATTTGACACGTTCAACTTTGTTTAATGTTCTTATTTTATGTTTCATTCAGAGACACTGTGGGAATAAAATCCAGAAATTGCCTTATAAATAAGTAGGCCAAAATTTACAAATACATATAACAAATCGTATTATTCGAATTAAAGATATACCGAAACCTTATAAGATGTATTAATATATATATATTAATATTTATGTTATGTTGAGATTTGTATGGCTCAAAATATTATTAAGATTTAATTAAAATTTAATTAAAATTCCCCACCGATATTAGAAATAAATTAATTTGTTTTAATAATAGATATTATCTAATTCAATTTTTTAATATGAATAAATTTAAATGTTCTATCAAAAATATTTAAAAGTTAAATTATTTTAATGAATTTGGCAAGATTAATATTTTGTATGCCTTATGTAAAAATATTATTCAAATTTATTTATAAATTTTTAACAGACTTCAAAAATAAAGTTGATATTATTAAAAATTTCTAGATGTAAATTAACTATCAAACTTTATTATCTCTTTTTTGCCTAACCTATAGGTATATAACTCACTAACTCCGACAAATTCTCGTGCAAGTGAAACCTCAACACGCCATCTCTAAAGATACTCTTTTTGGTGTTCAGATGCTTCAACATAACATCAACATCAAATGTTATACATAATAAAAATCTTCCAATAAATTTGATTAAGTAACGCTAGCAAAGGCTTAAATTCAATTAGGAATGAGTAATATTTGATTTAAAAATTTTTTATTTGTTCGATCATTATTTTGTGATAATAAATTTAATAAAACACTAACAAATTCCAAATGGGACTTTCAATGAAAATTATGGATTGGCATATATTTAAAAATAAACGATAAAAATAACATGAGAATTTCAAAATTTAATTAATTTAAATCAAACACGAAACTGGTTCAAATTGAATTCAAACAATATTACGTTTAAATTGATACAAATTTAAAAGAATTTTTCTTAATTAATAACTAATTCAGTTTTGAATTGAAATATGTATTTTAAATTTACTTTTAAAACACCTATAAACATGGTAGGTAGGGGGAAATGCATGTGGTTTTCAAATTACAACTCAAGAATTTATATTTTTACACGATTTAATAAAAATTAAAAACAATTATCAAAAACTATAAAAATAGAACAGAAAAATTGTCACATTTTATTAACTAAAAAAATTCAAGCATTCTAAATTATTAGTTTATTAGCCCTTAATTGCATTGTGTAGCAAATTTGCTACAAACCATAATTTCACGTTTAGGTCGACTAAAATCAATAAGAACTAAATATCATAGTGTTGCTTGTGAGCTACAAAGCTGTTTAACGGATTTAGTTCATAAAGTGACCGGTAGGTGCGCCACACTTATAATAAAATTTTCAGTCAAAGGAACGTTATTTTATTTTATTCAAAATAAATAAAAAAATTCATGCAATTAAAAAAATCATGTTATCTGAATAACACATCTTAAGATGAAGTCAACAAAGACTTATCATATCAGTTACTAATTATCAAATTAATTACATTTCTTTAGTTTTCAGTATAAATAATATATTGATTATGTCACCATGAAGCAATAAATAAAAATTTTTAGTAATTGTGTGGGAAACTATTCATTTTGCTCAGGAAATCCCCTTATAGCACAAAACATATAAATCACAATTACACAATATGGTGATAAACTGTGAAGATATTCACGACCCTTAATAGCATCTATCGAGAAGAGTATTGTAGTTATACATCTTTTAATGCTAAAATACAATATTGTAGTTCTTAATAGTAAAACAACAATTTTAAAAATCATGAAAAACTAGAAAATTAATAAATTTTAAACAGACTCCAATC
Organism: Schmidtea mediterranea; assembly: GCA_022537955.1. Lineage (NCBI taxonomy): Eukaryota > Metazoa > Platyhelminthes > Tricladida > Dugesiidae > Schmidtea > Schmidtea mediterranea. The sequence goes on from CM039680.1 coordinate 174,200,819, forward strand.
CCGCATTCTTTAACATAACAACTCAATGCAATCCCATAATTGAGTGCATAAATATTTAAATGTTCTATACTAAATTATATAAAAAATAATCGCCGTTTGAAGTGATCATTTCATGTCCTGAGAATATTAACACCAAACACTAAATCCTTAAAATATTAATTTTCAAAAGTACATAATTTCAATTAATGATAATCAATTAAAAATAACTTACTTTCAAAATATATCCTAACAATTGTATTCAGTATTTATTTATAACGTTTGGTACAGTTCACTAACCAACTACATGCGGCTTTTTTTCAAAAGCTTCAACAATGCAAAACATACTTTGACCATATTTGTACTTTTAAAATTGTTAGTCAAGTAAATGAGATAGGTCAGCTGACGAAACAAAATTAAGATAAAAAAATATTATTTCGAACCGTATTTGTAGTAAATTATAAGGTCGGTTTTTTTATCTACTTTCTGAGAATAAAGATTCGATATAGATTGATACATTAGGTGATTGGCGATTGGTGATTATGACGATTGGCTTTGGCAAATAGGCTTTGTTTGTGTGTCCCATTGGCTATGAATCATGCTATTCATTCGACTCTTCTCTCGTTTCATTCGTACAATTTAAATAATAAAATAAATCAATAAAATGGTTTTGAAATCATTCAGTAATTTTGAGGACCGTTGTATTACTTTTTTAATTATTGTTATGGTTACATAAATTAATAAATTTAATTTATTACTAATTTGAATATTTTATTAATACTAAATTAAGTCTATTTATATTCTTCATTAACTTTCTGAATACACAAATTAATGTATTTAATAAATGATATATTATGTTAAAAATAAATTTAAAAATCTCTTAGTCATTTAGAAAAATAACAAAATGAAAACAATATATGAATAATATATCTCTAACTGATATTTTATTTATAAAATGGTTATTGCTTTATCAGTTACAATGGAATTAAATATTACTGGATATTTATCTTTGAACTGTGCGATTCAGGCCTCCTTTCAAAGGTTCTTGGTGAGGTTTAAGTTCGACGACCAAAGGAGGTAGCTCAGTTATTTTTTATAAATTAATGCATCACCTATTAAATAGTTAAAATTATTTTAATAAAATTGCCGTAAAGAATTTATTTTAAAAGTTAATTTATATTGACTATCAAACAGATAAACAAATGGAAACTTCTAAATAAAGGGTTTTTACAATAACTTAGAATAGGTAAATGTTGGACCTCGGTAGCAGTAGCTCCTTGCTGTTCACTAAAGGGTTTTCGTAAGACTTTTAGCTTAGATTTTCTCAGGTTGAATGGAACTGCGTTCGTGGCTAAAGGATTTTTCTGTCACACTATAGTGAGGTGGTATCTTAAGCTCAGGTATAAATGCACTTTGTCATTTATCGATTGGGTATTTTAGGCTCTGGAAAAAATGTTAGATTCTCACTAAAAACACTTAAATTAAGGCTCTCGTTAAAAAAAGCACTACTGTTTTTACTGAGAGCCTAAATCTTAGTGTTTCTTACTCTGAGTTGAAATCATAGAATCTCAGATTGTAGTCATAGGGTATTTTTGGCTTGGTTCAAAATGAACTGAATCGAATATCGCTAAAATCCATCGAATTTCAACTCGGTAGAAACCCCGAGAATTTAGGCTAAGTAATAAACAGTTCAGTTTCACAATATAGTCAGAGGGTATTTCTCTGATATAAACATATACAAACATTTTTAAATTTTGCCTCAGTATTTTCTATATATAAATATGGTATCTGGAGGCTTTAGGTTGAATAAGATTGTAAACTTAGGATAATAAAAAACGCGTAAAATTAATAAATTGAACCAAAGTAAGGTATTAAAAGTAATTTTATGAAAATTATATGAAAATTAAAAACAAAAATTTAAAATGGCTATTACATAATAAGACCATGATCTCAACCAACCTCCGTATATTGTGTAATATGCACTCTAAATTTGATTTCCTTTGAATTTTTCCTTTGATTTCTTTTACACACATTGAATTTGGAAATTCTAAATTGATTTGGTTTGACCAGGATCTGTCTGTACTCCATTTGCGTTAATTACTTCTTTCTGCAAAAATAACATTTTTGACTCTATAATCCACACACATACGAATATCTTCATTTTTCTTTTTTCAACATCACATATGGAAAATTCTATGAAAAATTACTTTCACTAATTATATCTGTGAGGTGTTTTCAGCAGAAAATTGAATATTTCGGATGATTTGTCAGAGATTTAAAATTAATTTAAATAATTAAAAAAAAGATAAAATCTTTTAATTTGTTGATATATCTAGTTACATCTCTTTCTAGCCCGATTAGAATCATTCGATGTTTGAAAGCAATTGATGTTGCAACTCCCATTTCTACTTTATGTTGACCAGCTCTGGTTAGTTCAATATCCATTTTATAACTACTGAACATTTCTTTGTCAATTTATAAAATAACCATTAGTTGTTCTTTTTTTATAAATCAATCTTCCTTGAATTATTTTCTCAACACTTTTAATTACATTTTTTACATTCCTTATCCTGATTTACTAACGATATATTTCTCATTGAATGCTTTCGAGTTATTTTGTAACTATCTCTTCTATTTCCCTCAAAATGGTTCTTGCATGAAAAATTTTCGTTCCTCTTAACTGAATATTGATCGTTACAAGAAGCTAATCCATCTGTTTCCAGTAAATGGACAATTAATAATTTTCACTGCTATTCTTTCGCTATAACTATATTTCACGATTCCTTTAATTCCATATTTCCGGTCTTCTCCCAAAGCCAATTTTCTGACATAACCATCCACCTTGATCTTTCTTGCGTTTTCTCCTCCATTCAATTCGCTCCTGTAAAAACCACAAAAGCAGCCGTTAGTAGCTCAAAGTTGTTGGTGATTTTACCATTGAAAGGAATGGTATTTTTATAAAGTTTCAATATTGGTGAATGTTAGTATGTAAATAAAAAGCTCTTACTGAAAAATTAAAGAGCCTAAAGCAACACATTCATTTAATCTAATTGAGTTAAAATTTGAGTTAAAAGTTTTGCCCATTTTTTATAGGACCTAACTATAATACACGTTTTTTCAAAATGTGCACTTGTAATATTCATTTTATTTGAATTTGAAAATTCGGAGACACGCTACAAATATAATCAATATTAAATCATTGATTATATAAAGTGTCCTCTTCACAGAGCTCATAAGCTTTATTCGTTCATCTTTCCCTGGATTCAAAACCTAGGCTGACATAATGGATTCACTATTCAGTGTTAAAAGTTGGATTAAATAAATGTCTCTATGTTTTATTCATTTGTGTAAACAATATGGACGGTAATGATATTTATTGTTCCCGGATGCCAACCAGTCTGAAGCAGAGCAATATATAATTATTTTATATGACAATATTTTACATGTAATTATGTTTATTGTTGTTAATTAACTTAATTAATTATTAACATTAATAAGCACTCTATTGACTTTGCCATTAATTTGTTTTAATGCTATATTAGACGATGACAAATATAGTCACTGTAACAAAATTATATGAATAATCATCGAGGTTATTTCCATTAACCGCACAGAAAATTATTTAATATAGGGTTATTAATTCTAGCTAAAGTACTTTTATATAATTGAAATTTTCAAAAATATAATAATTAGATTATTTAATTTATTTATACATTTATAATATATACTGATATTTTCGATTTCATTCCGGAATTAGCAAAAAATACGCACAAACCCGGTAGTACCAGGTGGGACTACTTATAAATTTTTGAAATAGTCAACAGCTTTTGTAAATTTATTGTAATTGTTCCGTTTCACTGTATATACACTCATATTCAATCATTACAAGTAACCTATAAAAATAAAATCAATGAGTTTATATTACAGAAACGAACCTTCACGAAATTTTAATTTTGCAATGATAGTGAAAGAAAAAAATTAACTAGACGCATAAACACATCACATAGTAAAATATTCAGGCTAACTTTCGAATTAAAAATTGTACAAATAAACTCATTATATAGGCTAACTATAAAAACCCATGTAAATTAAAATGAATAAATTTCATTAGAGTAAATTAAAGTGCTTAAAGTGAATGAAGTAAAGTATAGTAAAGTTAGAGTTTTAAAAAATAAATAGGAAGACAGCAGTTATGTTGTATAAGTTTAAATTTTTTAAGTAAGTTAGTTACATATGATAAATTTTTTAAAATTAATATAAAATATTTTGAAGTAATTAATTTGATAAAAATTTATAAGTAAATAATAATAATATAAAACGGTGATTTCTTGGTAGCAGTATAAAATAAAATAACAGATAGGTGAATAATAAAATAAGCCCTTGCTGCAAATTATTATATTTGTTGGCGAATAGGGTTGATTTTTATTAATTTTTTCTAGGGTTTTTGTGTATCTACCACCTAAAAGCCATCAAGATTATTATTCTATCCCTCCTATGTACCAATGGTGATTTCCATGTTGGTACTGTACATAGAGGTTGAAAATTCATGAGCAGGTGAGCTCCATTTCTAGAACTACTCCTCATGATATTTTCACTTTCGGGTTCTTGACTGCCGATGGAAGGTCTTACGTCTTTCTCTTTCCATATCCTGATCTTTAATCGTCTATTCCTACAATTCTCATACTTATTTGTCATCTTTACCCGTTATTTATAAAGGTATCCTTCAAAAATTTGGGTAGCGTTCCTCCCTTATTTTTTGGTAAATTTCCTATTTCACTTGTTTAATCACTGTATTGACTACATTTTCGTCCTAGTTTACCCTTTATCTTTACCTATATTAAAAATTTAATTAACGGTTCCTTATCTCCCGGTACATTTATTATAATTTTAAATAGTTACAACCCTCTGGGGTCACTTCAATAAACATTTCTCTCTCCGGTCAGATTATATCATTCAACTTTTGGAAAAAAATACTTTGAACTTTACATTCCTACACTATCTTATCCTTTCCTTCTTGATTTTCCAATTAATTTTCCGAAAATGTTTTAGATTTTGCATACAAAACTTTATTCCCCCTTAACTAAAGTCGCACTTCCCATGATTTTAAGTGCTCACTCCGGCCGACGTTTCCATCAGACGCTGTGAGTTGTTTAACGGTGCCCTACCGGGAGGGTCCTGTGCCATTTTGCCAGGCACCGTCGCGGACATACCGAGATTTTGACTAGGCTCGAGCCGTAAATCGCAACTAGGGAACTTAATCCACCAGCCGGGTCACGGATCTGCCTAATCGATCGCTACTGCAATACTTATTATAAATAAGATTTTAAGGGGACTTGTCAGTGGCACCAAAAGATTCCACGACCATCCAGAACAAAATCAAAATAACAAAACTTTAACTCCGAAATATATATTTATACAAAATAACAGTACTTACAATCCACAGTCATGCAACCAGATTTGAAAAATTGGCATAAGTTGGCAAAAGCATTTTCTACACAATCGTCACTAAGAATTTTGTCTGACTGTCTAAAAGTCTGTTAGAAATTATGAAAATGACTGCCGCATATATAGTGTTTTTGTGCCTGTGTGCGACCAATGGGCGATTTTTCGCGATTTTTCGAGCTTTTTAATTATTTTATTTATTTCGAAATATTTTTGTATTTTTTTATATATTTTTCTTTATTTTTTGATATATTAATATTTTATTGTTGGCTTTATTTTTATTATTATTTTCTTAGAATATTATTTTTAAACCCCAATATTTTGTTTTCTGGTCGCCTCTTCTGCCTGTGTTTTTTCTAAACCTTATTTTGCAAGGTTTTGGCAGTTTATTTCTTTCTGCAGCTGTAGGGTTTTTCAAGAATTTTAATTAATTATTTGTTTTATTTAATTTTGTTATATTTTTATTTTGTTTTAATTTATATGTTTTATTTTATTTTTGATCTCTTCTTGCGGTGCGTGCTTATGTTACAGCAGCCATATTGACAATTTCCAAACGACATTAATTATTTTGTTTTAATTTATACAATTTTCACCTTTTTGTTTAAATTGGTTTTGTAATTTTGTTTTAATTTTAGCTCTGGGCCCAACATATTGTTGAAAAAAGTTTCGATTATTTAATAATCCTCTTCAGTTTGTAGCGGAATAGTTATCTTCAATACCAAAATACCAAAATACGTTTTGATTTTAAATTAAAATTAAATTTTGTTTTTAGATTGTTTTAAATTCTCCATTTTCGTCTTAAAATTTTTAAATAAGACATTTTAATTTTTTTATCGAATTTAAAAATGTTTTAAATTTTTAAAATTTAAAATAAATTTTTTGAAACTGTTTTTTCCCCTTTTTTTCTTAAAAGCTCATTTTTTACAAATTTTAATATAAAATTCAGAGAAAAATAGTATACTATTTCTGAGTTTTTAAAGTCTACTAAAAGAGTAGAAAAACTTTCCTCTCTTATAAAAGAAAAGAAAAAAGCCCTCAAACAACTTACAGACAAATACTATTCTACTCTGATTTTCATTCCTAAAAGTTTTCTTTTTGTTACAAATATTTTTAATCTTTAAACAAAAATATCAGAGTCAACAGCAAATCAAACTGGCCATTTCACTGATTCTTTAGAGTTTATTGATGGATGCTTATCTAAGATAAGAATGGTCTCTTTGAATATTAGATTTTTTTGGATGCTGTCTCCGGCCAAGATTTTGATTGAAATACTTTTTCTTTCCCTCCTTAGGTGAAATTGTTGGAGATACCTCTATTCCGAGGATTTTCTGGCAGGGTCCAAGTGTTTTTTAATTCTTTGATGTATATTCCTGAGTGTACTCCCAACTTAATGCATTAGAAACGTTTATTTTGTTTGGCGTCTGGCAATTTTCCATTGTGCAAATGTTTTCTCTTTTCGTGTTGATTGCCAGTGCTTACCTCATTGTCCACTGACTAAGCAATAAACACCAATAACCAGGTACTATGCAACAGTCACTAAGTACTGAACACTACAGGCTAAAGACTGATAACCATTCACTAAGCACTAAAAAACCTACTGACTAAGAACTGTACAACCATACCCAGTTACTGAACATCACCCACTAGGTACTGAAAAACTCGTTGACTAGGTACTGAATACAATACTTGGTTACTGACTATATACACACTTACTATATCCCCGAGAACTTGCTATCAACACCTGCTTACTGACTATACACACAATATGTTACCAAACACTAGATACTGAACAAATAAATTTTAATACTAGGTTACTGACCTACAAATTTTTAAATAAAAACACATAAAAATTTGAAAAAACAAAATAAATACAAGTTCAAAACATTTGATATATCACTGATTTAATTTGTTAGTACTTTGAATAAAATCTTTGTATCAAATCAGCATTGTATCAAATTATAAAGAAAATAGTATTTAAAAATTTCTGAAAAATTTGATAGATTATTGATAAAATTTGATAAGAAAATATCAATCAGAGAATAAGAGGAGAAAGAGAAAGTCTAGTTAAATTTTGGTTAAGAGTGATCAGGATCGATTTTCGGTCGAAATATTTCATATTTCAGTTTATGATTAAACATTTCGGAAATTGGCTAACATTGTTATTTATTTAAATTTTACTTTAAATAAGATTTTTAGATAATTATTATGAAAACTGTACTTGTTGAATGAAAATATAATTGTTTTCCAAACATATCCAGTTTTGAATTCTAATAGGACATATCTTTTCATTCCAAAACGATCTCTTTTAGATAATATGCATTGTTTCCACCCAAAACTACCTTTATAGAAGAATAAACTTTCATTGACAGTTACATCCTTTTCAGGGGTATAAAATCTGGAGAACTTAGCTTGAAATTTTTCATAAATGGTTCAAATGTTTTTTCAATTTTTGGGTTAGAGTGAGTCTGTGGATCATAAATTGAAAACTGTAAATTAATTTATGCCTTTGAACCGTTTGTGTGGCATTCTATTTCCAAAATATTATGACTAGAGTATTGGTCTTGTCAACTAATAATAATCTTGAATTGGTATTTTACTAATACTTTGTAACATATACAACATGAAGGAAATTCGAAGCTCGTATCCATTCAAATTTGATCCAATTGTCTTGCGACCTCTAAGGTCTTGATTTCGTCCACTAATGTACATACCTGTTTGTCTCCAAGCAGATGTAATCAATCATATCCTCGTCAAAGAATGCATCGAAAAATTGCAAAGTTTTGCCATCTTCTACCAACTAGGATTTCACCCTTGGTACTCCAGAGAAAGAAAACCTGGTAAGTGGAGTGTTGGGCTATAAGCCATAATTTTAAAAAAAAATAAAAAAATTGTGTAAATTAAAACAAAATAATTAATGAAGTTTGAAAATTATTAATATGGCTGCTGTAACATAAGCACGCACCGCAAGCAGAAATCAAAAATAAAATAAAACATATTAAATAAAACAAATATTAATTAAAATCATTGAAAAGCCTACAGATACAGAAAGAAACACAAAACCAAAACATAAAACCGCCAAAACCTTTCAAAAGAAGGTTTAGAAAATACATAGGCGGAAGCGGCGACCAAAAATTTAAATATCAAAGGGTAAAAAGAGAAACAATCAAAAAGAATGGTTAAATAAAAAAAATAAAAATTTACGAAATATTAAGAAAACAATATCAAAAAAAGAGAAAAATAAGGAGAAATATAAAATATTTAAAATAAAATAAAAGCAATAAAACCCCCCAAAAAAGCCAAAAAAGGCTCAAAATTCTCTGATTGGTCGCACCCAGGCATGAAAACACTATATATACAGCAGTCATTTTCATAATTTTTTGACATTTTGTAGACAAAAAATTTTTAGAGACATTTTGTAAACACAAAAGTTTTAGACATTTGTTGAGACAATTTGTTTTAGACCCTTGTGTTAGACACAAACATATTTAGACCATTGGTTAGTCAATTTTTATGCCGACGTATGACAATTTTTCAAATTTGGATGCTTGACTGACAAACTTGTCGATTGTAAGTATTGTTTTTTTGTAGAAATATATTTTTCTAAGTTGATGTTTTGTTTAATTTAACTTATTCTGGATGGCCGCGATGTCTTTTGGCATCGCTCGGCAGGTCCTCCATAACTTATTTATACTCATTTTACATATATTAAGTCTGTGGATAAGTGGTGAAACGATATTCAATTCCGGCAGTTAAATTTGCAGGACTTTGATGTGTCGTTTTATCATTGACCACCCCTCGGAGTCTGCTTAGACAAATCAGGCCTTGTTTGCACTGATCTCGGAGTAGGACACCGTTGGAATTCACCGTCATGTCCATGCTTCGCGTGGACGGAGCGGTAAGAGGGTAAAATGCGGGAATATCGTCAGAGTTAAAGGGACATTATTTTTATATGTTTTAAGTAGGAAAATTGAATTTTTATTTAACTCCTGCCGATTATTATATTATCAAGGGTGTGACTAGTGATAGAAATTTAGGTCAACGAAAGTATAAAGTAGGGTTAGATCACGTACATTGTTTGATAATCATTGCGGTGGAAAATTAAAATAAAATGATACATTTTGGCATAGATCTGTGAGATGATAATATAGAGATTTACGAGTGGTGGTAACTGTGGCGACCATAGGAAAGCAAATATGAATTGTTGGACTAAAATAATGACCTTATAATAATGCATTCATTTCAATTTACCATAGGCTAACATTTGTATGAAACAAGGAATTTTCCATAAAATAAGGACGGAACGCTGCCCAAATTTTTGAAAATTATTTTAATAAATAATGAGTAATGAATGCAAATTTACATAGGAATTGTAGAAATAGATGAGTATGGACAAGAGTATAGATAGAAAGAGACGTAAGACCTTCCATCGGCAGTCAGGAACCCGAAAGTGAAAAAATCATGAGGAGTAGTTCTAGAAATAGAGCTCACCTGCTCATGAATTTTCAGCTGCTATATACAGTACCAACATGAGCTTGCTCATAGGTATATAGTGGTAGGATTAAAATTGCGGGGCGTATGTGTGAAACAGCATAGACCCTAGGAAAATAATGTATTTTGATAGAGTGGAATAAGTTTGAATAAGCTTTGCACAGATTTAAACAAATTAATTACACCCAGTACACCAGCAGGAGGCTCTAGTGGATAATTTTCCTTTAATTGATTCCCAGACTCTGTTTTGTGGGTGGTACATGTTATGAATTCGTTTCGATTTATGAGCTTGCTGTAGAATCCATTTTCACTTTTTGAATCAATATAAAGCTAATAATAATAAAGAAAACTGTCCAATACAATTATGAGGTTTTTTCAGCAGAAAATTGAATATTTCGAATGATTTATCAGAGTGATTTAAAATCAATTTAAATAATTAAAAAAAATAATATCGGTTTTTATTAGTAAATTTTTTTAATTATAATTAATAATGTTTCGATTAAAATTTAAATATAAAATTATTTAACTTTTATTAATATTTTAAATATTGAATTTCCTGATAAATTGTTTTGAAATTATTTGGTTCAATGTTTGAAAGTTTGTTTAAATATTAAACAATATTGAATTATAAATAAATTTTTGGAATATGGGTTCTTTTAATGAAAATTTAGAAGATGTTTTAGCAACTTCTAACAATTGTCATAGTTGAACAAATAAAATAAAACACAATTCAAAACAAATTGCAAAAAAATTAAAAATGAAAAAATCCGAAAAACAAAGATGTAAAACGATGTAAAATATGATAAACAGTTTCCAAACGATGCAGCCACGCCGTGGTAATGGAATAAGTAAAACTTTGCAAAACGTTAAATATTTACAAAAATATGGTTCTATTTAGTGTATATGTAAAATCGCCATCCAAATATGTATAGATATGTATATATCTAAAGGATTTTCCTATAAATATGGTGAAATAATACTTTTGAAAATGTCATACACACGTGTGTAACCGACTGGGAACTAATTTCTTCTCCAAACGCTTGTACTCTTTTAATATAGAGTCACGTGCATATATGTAACGGCCCGGAAAGTGATTACATTTAATATAACATTATCACAAATTATAAATATTTCTTAATTGTTATAATTTTAATATATGAAACAAATCAAAATCTTAATGTCAGTTTTGTAGGCAACATATAAAACAGGATTTTATTGAAAAAAATTGATCAACACATTTTCATGAAAAAATATAAATTAAAATTAAAAAATTAAAATGAAAAATTAATTTAATCCTTTTTTATAAAAAACATTTTTTTAAAATTTTTTAAAGATATTTTGAATAATTCACAAGATGTATAATTTTTTTGAAACTTAATATTTTCCATAGATATTCTAATATTTTTTAATAAATATTTCTTGAAATTTTTATTTTGAAAATAAGTTTAACTTGATTTAAATATTTTAAAATAATATCTAAAAATATTTAAATGATTTTTAATATTTTCCTTTAAAAAGAATCTTATATAAATTTTCCAAGAAAAAGGTTAGCCAAAACATTTCTATTGGAACTGGAAATACTATTTTAAAGTTGTTTCCCGATCGAGTATCTGACATAGTATTTGGGTCTTACTATAGATTATTTATAAAAAAGTGTTGTTACTAGGGGATGTTTTCATTCCTCTTTCCTATTATCCACAGATAAAAGGACTTACGTTTGCATTTAAGATCAAAACATTCTTTCCTGGCGTTTACATTCACTATAAAACCTTATAATCTCATTCACAATTAAATTGTGGAAAAATGCAATCATTTTTTTAAAAATTTAGTTAAACGAGTAAAATCAGAATTTAAAGAAAACAAAACGAACACAAAACCAAAATGAAATACAAAAGTTCAAATTAAAACACTGAAAATTATATTCCACACCTACAAATACTACAATTATAAAACAGAGAATTAATAGAACTGTGATTCAAAAAGGACTGCCCTTTCACTATCGCTCGCATTAATATATCCAGGCAAAGGTTTTGGCGAGGGATTCTCATCCTAGGGGTGGAAGTTAGATCAATTTAACTTATTCGAGAGGGAAATGTCTATTTTTTACAATCGTGATTTTTGTTTAATTACTTACTGAAAATTTAGATAAACGGGAATTTGTATTTTCCAGTAGATTTTTTATTAGTGTTATCATTTGACCACTGAGGGATAGCTTGTTTATGAGGAAGTTTCCGGTAACTGTGCACCCCGATTATCAAGTGTCTAAGATTCGCTTTATCCACAAGCAAATAAAGATTCGACCGTACTTAATATAATGATTCAGCGTACGCCTTGTTGTTTGCGCTATTCGTGAAATATGAATTTTTACGTCAACAATCGAATTCAATTTCTGTTATCAATCATACAATTTAGAATTGTTGATACTTTTTTTAAAAATTAATAAGTTTTAATATACATAATTTTTCTACGTCTTCACAATACCCTATCAATGTTATCTATGTTAAGTATCGTTAAACAAATTGTAACGACTCACTATAAGTATAAATATTCATGGCAAAAGTGGCTACAGTCGTTTCCCTCTTATACTGATTAAAAACTTGACTTATTTAACTTGGCTTAATATTGATTTAGTTATTATTAATTTCTTTTCCCTTTAAACTGTTTTTAATTAATTTTCCTGATCTTCTCTTAATAATTTTCATCAAATCCCTTCTTTTAGTTCTTTAACTATGGCTAATTTTTTAAATTCTGCCATTGTATTAGATTTAATTAATCACCATTTTCTGCTTTTGTCTTTTCTAACCTCTTTTTGTGAGGTTTAGCGGATTTTATTTAATTTTTATATTTAGTGCTCGTGGCTGTAGGCGTTGGATTAATAAGTCAATTTTTGGCAAAAATAATATATAAAGCAGCTGGTTGTGTTGAGGATACATGAATAACAAAACCAAAATAATTATTAAATTAGTAAAATGATTGGGGGAAATAATGATAAATGAATGAGGTGTTGTTCTAGAACCCAGTAAAATAGGAGTGAAAAAGATATATCGAAAAATGAGAATTGAACAAAAGAAAATCAATAAAAACAGACAATTGAATAGAGGAAAGTCAATAATAATTTACAAGTACAAGTTCAAAAGAAGGAAAACAAAAACAAAGTTAAAATTATCGTGTTATCTCGAAAGCCCATTCGAGATAAAGGGGTAAAAAAGGACACTAGGAAGCCGAGAAACGGCATAGATAAAAAATGTATATCTCGACAGCCGTCAAAGATTAGAGAGTCCCAAATGGAACAGGTTGGAAAATAACCTATTATCAGCAAGCACCAGTGGGTTATGGAGTGTTAAAAAGGAAACTCAACTGAAATCAGAGAAAATTAAACGTCGAGAAAACGGAGAAACACGAAGCAGAAACTAAAACGAAACTCAAAGAAAGTAGTTTGCAGGAAAAAAATAATACAGAAAAGGGTGAAGAGAAGAAAGCAGAAATTGCGAGAAAAGAAAGAAAGTGAAACTAAAGAAATCAAAGTTATTGAATTAATTCAAATCAAAAATCAAAGCAACTAAATCAAACTTATCGATTTCAGAAACCCGCCATAGTAGTCAGGTGATTGTGAAATTTAATTTGTATTGAAAACGTCCTATTCCTCCAGAAGGGTTGTAATAAGCACCGAGTTGTCATTGTAACAGATAATTCTTTGTGTCATTGTAAAGTGGTGACAAAGTGTATTAATCAATAAAGTTTATATTGTCTGGAGGTCGTTATTGTTGTTTAAAAGGCACGCTTGGAGCCAGATTAACAACAGATAATATATAACTTCACTGACAACCCCAACAGTTGTAATAATACGTTTATTTAAAATAATGTGTTTTAGTGTATAATATTTTAAATTTATTAAGTAAAAGTGTAATATTTTGATGTTGTCCATCACTAACTATTGTAAAAATATTGATTAGTATTAACCAAAAAATTTAATTGAAATATCCAGCCCTCAGAGTCATATAAAGTTATATTCAGCCTAATATAAAGTGACCATATAACATGGATTATGTGGGCTGTCCCGGATTTTAGTAGTTGGTCCCTCACTAAAAATTGTCCCTGAAAGTGTCTCGCATTAGACATGTAACGATTTTAAAATATTCCCAATTAAATCTAATTAAATTATTAAACATTTTCACAAATTTTCTGTTTCCTCTTTCTCATGTTAGATAGCGCTTTACTATTAAGCAGCAACAAATGTGGTATCAAATCATTTGTAGTACAAACAATATTTTGTTTAATAAATTTACTAGAAATAAATTTTTTTTGAAATTTTTATAGTAATTATTGCATTATATCAACGCACGAATAAGTAATATAAGAAAATTCTGTCCTCCAATGTGTTTAGCGTTTTATAAAATTTTGATTTCATTATGTCCGCACTCCAATTAAAAATATCTGGTCACCTTAGACTAATAACAATTTACAATCTAATAATTTAATTTTGAATCAAACAATTTATCAATTTTAATACTTAATAACTCCACAAAAATAAATCAAATTCAAATTCGTTCAACATTTTTTTTAAAAAAAAATTAAAAACTTTCCTTATAAGGAATTATTAACAAAAATTATAAAGTAAATATAAAATCGATAAAATTTTTAATTAAATTTTCATTCAATTGCGGTGATTAATCAATCTATTTTGAGCGTTTCACATTTATATTTGTAAAAAAAAATTTAATTTACAACATTTGTCATTATGTCATTTCTAAATAAAAATTTTGTTAATAGACCTCACGGGATTTTTTACTAGCCATCATAATTCACATAAGAAATATTGCTTCTATCTTGGGCTTGAATTTGGCCATGATTTTGTCAGTGAATGTAAAATTAAATATCAAATATAATTCACGTTTATTTTTATCAAATGTTTTATTCATTTTCTAGTAGGAGTCGTTCGCAAACCAATTTTTAGTACATAAAAAATAATATATGTTAAAAAATAGTTTAGCAGGCTGAAAATATTATTGAAATTTCATATTTTCAATTTCAGTTTCCATTTGCAATTTCTATTCTAGTTTAATAACGTGTCAAGTAAGTTTTATTAAACTATTTTTTACATATATTTTGTTTTGTCTAATTCAATTCAAGATGACATATACTTGTAAGTTATGATCTTATTTCTTAATTGCATTATATTGTTTAATTGAATATAGTTAAGATATATAAATTATCTTGTGTTTAAATAATTCATTATCTGAATCTTTTTTGAAATAAATCTTGACGGAAATTAATTCGTTAAAAAATGAGTTGGATGCAACTATCGACCACATCGAAAATAAGAAAGTCAACGCAGTTTCAAAAACAACGAAATCACTAATGGAGTGTCTACCAAAATCATGCCAAGATCTGCACATACTAGACATTAGACGATTATCAAAAGAAGTAGAAGAATGGTTGCTGACAAATAAACAGCGATTGACAAGTGCGTTCGATGTATTATTAGTAGCAGAAGCTAAGACATTGTGGGGAAATGTCAGAGAGTCTGAAACAACATATGCCAAAGTCGAAACGTAATTCTTAAATGCATTCACAATTACAAATCAATGACTGACACAATCAGAGAATGACAGATTTAGACCAGGAAGATGATGAAAGATTTGCAGAATTCGAAATTTGAATAAAAAAAGTTTTAGCTGAAGTTCTTAATTCAGGACGAAGAACAGAAAACATTATTCAAGATCTCATCGCAAATAAAGCATGTGATGCTAGATTAAGAGAAATATTACTGACAAAGCCAGAAACAAAAATTGAACAAACGAGGGCTTTGCCAAAGATTTTTGAAACTAATAAAAATGGAAGCAATAAAACAGAATTTATCAAAGCTATTGGTCAAAGAACATGCTAACATAGCTGAGAGAGGACAGACGAGAGTGCAACAGATTACCCAACATACCAAATCTACACTAGCACAAAGAAGACTATCAGAAGAGCCAATCAATTTCCATGAATCAAGAAGAGACGAATATCCTATATAGGAATCAGTTTGGATTGAATACTACAACGGAAAATTAATCATTTCCTATGCCTAATATCACATTTTTACTGGACTGCAATGATATTTTCATCAATTAATTTAGGTCAAGCATATTACCAAGTAAAACTGGATACAGATAACCAAGAAACGACTGCATTTAGTACAAGAGAAGGACAACTCTGTTTCAACATCTCCTGAGAAATTTCAGCTACTAATGCACACAGTATTTGAAGTAATATTATTCAAATGAGTAGTAGTTCACTTAGATGACATTTTGATATACGGAAAAAGCAAAAAGGATCAAATGGCAGGGTTGAATAGAAATCCAGATATGTGCAAATTCAATAAAACATAATTGTGTTTTCTTGTGTGTACAGTTAACGGTAAGGATATTGAAACAAACAGAAAAAAATTTGAAGATATTGAGTAAATAGACTTATCAAAATGTTCGAAGCAGTTAAGATCGTTTCTCGGATTAACGAACTATTACTAAAGATTCATCAAAGATTATGACAGAATCGCATAAACGTTTAAACTTAAATTTCTCCATGACCTTAACTTTGGAATGCGATATTGACTTCGAGGTTTGACCTTAAGATGACTTTAAAACGACCTTGGCCTTAAAAAAAGAGACCGCTGGTGCAGTACCCCAGGCCCCAGGGTAGAATTTTTTTCAGGGTCAAGGCCATATATTTCAACCCAGAGTAGAAAAATGAATGTGTGTAATTGAGAAGTTTAAGTTTAAATATTTTGATCATCTTAACAATGTGAAGTATCATTTTAAAATGTTTTCAATTGGGTTTTCGAAGGCTTGTGATTATGACCCAAGGTATGCAAGGGTGAAATTTTATGAATCGACAAATTAATATTATTTTTAAATTATGCATAATATCAAAGCAAAATAGTTTTCTTCAAGAATTGTTGATCACTATATATTTCTGTTCACGAAAACTTGTAGAATACTGATAAAAATATTTTAAAAATTTCAATTTTAATTTTTTAAGAAAAATTTATCAATAATATGCACAATATCAAAATCTTCATTTATTCGTGAATCTTCATCGGTAGAAACAAATTCTTGATTTAATGCTTCTGAAACTGACAATATATCTCTAATTTTTACACAGGTTATCTCCACTATTTAATCAAACAAATAATTGAATCAAAAATTGTAAATAAAAATTAATTGAATATATTACCATTTTCTGATGAAATTATTTTCATAAATAACTTTGTTTATGGCACGTCTTTGTTAAAATTTGCATTTATATTATATTTCACTTGCGCTTACGTGATAACCAGTACATTTCCCAATAGTATACTGGTTTTGAACTAATGGCTCTCATCAGTACTATGCGGGAGGCGCTCAGATTTCTCTTCGCGCCAGGTAAGTGTAAAAACAGTGTCAAGTTAACAATTTCACCGAGAATGAATTTGAAGACATCTTCATGTAATTCAATAGATTTGAAAATATGGGGAAATTATTCATTAAATAAAACATTAAATCTTCAAGTTTCCGTATATATACAAATCATTAGTAAATGTAAACACTAAATCTTTTAAACATCTGTACGTTAATTTAAAATTGATTACTTGTTCTTTCTCATATGTGCGTAATACTATTTGAAATGTACCATTGGGACTTGTAATTGTTGGTTCTGGAATTCCCAATCGTTTTACAGTTTTCATATCTTCAAATGTTAATTCAAACGGATGAAAATTACAATGAATATGTAAAACTCCTTTGGTAATGTACATGTAACATTCCTCATTTAATTGTTTCATCGGTTGCTCTTCATTAATTTCAATGTCATAAAAATCGTTAACTGACTTGAATGCATTTGATTTATATTCAATCCTTGAATTACTATAAAATGGAAATGTGTTGTACACAAATGTAAAATCAAGCAAGGCAACTTCCCAATTACCATCTAAGTAAATAGGGTTTTGTAACTCTACGATAAAGTTACTAGCATCATTATTTGGATGGATTAATGAACAAATATTACTTGGTAAAATAGTGAAAAAATCTGTTTCTATTCATTCTATTTGAAATGCTGTTTTCCAAGTTGGGTTTTGATATCCATGCCACTTGAGGTAATATTTTTTTTCCTTACCTTTATATTTTTATTTTAGAATCTTTTCAATTCTAAAGACAGTGGATGGTGGGATAACCTGCATTTCCTGTTCGTAAAATTTACCTTGGGCTACATTATTATCGATATCGGTAATCACTTAAATGACTGGATTTTGTTTCTTATTAATCTTTGATATTTTAAAAACTTCCTCACTCCAGTTCTTGTCAAAATTTTTAATGAATGGCGAAGCGGATATTTTATTTATTTGAACATGGTCACCAACTTTATATTTGGGTTTCTTAGTTTTATCTTGTTCTGATATTTTCATATCATTTTTTACATCAATCGGTCTCAAACCTTTTAAACCTAGTTGGGACGAATGATTGTAACTATGAATTATTTTCGGTAAAACATTATTCAAGATTTTCGAATATGGTATCATTTCCATCAAATCCATTTGCCATAAATCATTAATACCATGTTTTATATGCTCTAGTTGGAAACCGTTTCATCATTGGTTTGTTTAGATTGTATGCTAGTTGATCTGATAACCACTTTTGTGTTTCCTTTTTCGGATTCGTAACTCTTTTCTTTAACTTTTCTACTCCACTGAAACCTGCGGGGTCTTTTGGGTTTGTTAATATCTTCTCCATTGAAACAACAATATTTAAAATTGTTTATGAAGATTGTTTAAGTCATTGTTTATGAAGAGCTACCTATTACTCCACCTAATAAAGATAATGCAATTGGTAACAATGCACCTATAAAACCTCCACGCTGTTTAAATATAATTTTTCGCATCAATCGTTTATATTTTGTATTGACTAAAGATAAAAGTGATTTCTTGTGGTTGTTTAAAACAAGTTTTTTCGCTTTGCTAATATCAACATTGCCGCACACAAGGTTAACAATAATTTCAAGCAAGTCATCAACAACAAACGAAGTGAATGATTGTAAAATGCTTGATGTTTTCAAGACTGGTGCTTTAATCAAAGCATTAGAATATGGTATACTACGTTGTAATTTCATTTTTTTTAAAAATATGTTATTATTACATTTTATTTATAATTTAATCCATTTTTTCGGTGTTGTGAATGGTTTTTCTTAATTATTTTCGATGGTGGTGTTTTCCTAAGTATTTTCTTTAATGATTTTTTTATTATTTTTGTTACAGATTTCTTACTAGATTTCTTTACTAGATTTATTTCCGGCTTAATTAAAACTTTCTTGAATCCAATTTTATTTAATTATTCTAATAGTTTAATTTTGTTTATAAACTGTTACACCTTTCTTATTGGAAATATCAGTTCTCACCCATATAACATCAGGACATTGCTGAGCGAAATCAAAGAATAAATAACCATGAGGTATTTTGATTGCATCTTGAAACGATTCGATTAAAAAGTGGCGAATGTTGGGATATGCTTATCTTGCAAGAAAATCAATAAAAGTTGCATCTCTAGGGTTTTTGAAAACAACTAGATATTGAACATTAAAAATTACGTGTTCGATGTGTTCCACCCTGATAAAATAGATTTTGGGTTATAAAAATAACTGTTACACCTTGATGTCTACTGATTTTTGTAAAAAAATCTTTTTCATTGTTTGCTTCCTGATACAAGCCATCAATAATAATTACATCACCATCTTGTAATCTAGATGACCAATTTTTATCAAACTTCTTTATTATTGTCATTTTCAACTTGCAAAATTTCTCTTGAGTTACGCCATGTTTGTCATCTGCATCAGTATGCCAATATATTTTATTGGATTTTGAGTAAAATATTGTTGATTGTATTATTTTACAAACAAATAATGTTTTACCATTTCCATTTGGACCTACAGTTTATAATACTGCATCATTTCTTAATTCCATTTTTTAACATATCATTTAAATAAATATTGTTTATATCAATCAAATAGATGAACTTTTAATGTTGTCAAATATAAATTATAGAGGAAAGGTTGATGTGTCCGATACAATATTTCCTGCTGGAAAACCTCAACAAATCGTTGACAAAAGTAGAAAATATACAATAATATTTTTCAAATCTGGTAAACGTCGGATAATGGGATGTAAACATTCAATCACAGTCGACAACTTGCAATATAAAATCAGTAATTTAGAATTACAATCAATTGCAGATCTTGGAACATTAGTTAATTTACCGGATTTATCAAAGTATATTATGAACCAAAATTATTTCCAGCTTTGAGATATATTAAGTAAAACCCCTTATGTGTTAACGTGTTTAGCAGTGGTAAAGTAGTTATACTTGGTATAAAAACAATGGATTATGAATTTATTGTTGAAGAAATCATTAATGATATAAAATAAGTTATTGATGACATGGAATTTTGTAAATTTTTCTTATGAGTATAATACGATTGCAATATGACTGTATCACACATTCTCAAATTTGTTTGGTTACACGCCTGATTTTATAGGTATAAATGAGAGATGAAATGTAATTTCATTTATTATTTTTAAAATGAATAACAAGAAGATGAACTATAATAAGCAAATAGAAGTCCAACCAGTGCGAATGTATCATAACTATAAGATTTATTTTTTGACGAATGAAATTCCATATGAATGCTCAAAGCCAGTGAAATTAATCAATTTGCACTATCATAGTTTCAATGCACAGTTATCAAAAGAAGATTTTGTTTCAGTAAATAAAGTGTTATTGAAAATCAACAAGAATCTAAGTTGCAATGAAAATATATTCATCAACCATCAAATTGCCAGTATTTTCGATTCTTTTGAAGAAATTAAATATAAAGATGGGAAAAGCTGGCTTGTCAATATGGTAATACAAGGCTATAAAATGGATGAAAAGATGTCATATCGCCAATTTGGAAATTAGTCAGTGCTCGGCTTTCTCAATGATTTTAATATGTGAATAAATGTATTATTAACAAGTGTTTTGATTTTATGTTTTTTATGTAAAGTGTTTTAAGTTATAGTAATAGTAACATTTGAACAAGTGTCAAAAATTACGACTATAGGGATCACCAATTCTAGATGAATAATAAAATTGGTGATATAAAGTTGTTGAAGTTGTGTAATAATTGATTTATATAAAATTTGAAGGTATGAAATGGTAGGGTACAACACGGCGATCATTTCTATGTAAAAATATCATAAACAAGTTTCGTGATAATGACGTAATCGCAATTTTAAAGGTTTTCAAAAACGACATAATCATCAATTTAAACAAATTTTAAAAACTAGGGGTGTGTGTTGCAAAAAAACAGGAGGGGTCTCGATAAAAGTATTACGTAAAATGTATTTGTTATGTCATATTCCTTTGTTCTGGAGTGCACACATTATACTACTTGCAAGTTTTTTCAAAGGCGTTTTGACGAGAATTGAACGGCCTTGTCAGGTTTTGAGTATAAACATGTATAAACAGAATTTATTTTCCCTAAATAAGCTAGTGGTATTATAATTTTAAAAGGTCATGTCGTTCTACCTACAGGTGTGTTTTGTCGTAAATATTTTAACATTGAGTTGGACACTGTAATAATTATCATCTTTGGAATATTTTAATACCATCTTGTATAGAATAAA
The DNA here is from genome assembly GCA_022537955.1 of Schmidtea mediterranea. Classification (NCBI taxonomy): domain Eukaryota; kingdom Metazoa; phylum Platyhelminthes; order Tricladida; family Dugesiidae; genus Schmidtea; species Schmidtea mediterranea. The sequence continues at coordinate 174,222,396 of CM039680.1, forward strand.
TTTCTGTCTATCCATTGTTTGATTGAAAATATTGAGTGTCGTTAAAACTATATGTAAATTTAAAAATTGTACAATAATTTAAAAATTCAAAAATATAACAATAAAACAGGTTCATTAAAACAAGGATCAAGTTTGACGCATATAGGAATCAATAATTCTTGACGAATGTAAAAATTGGCGCCATAAAAATCGATTTTAAATAAAATTTTAAAGTCGATGATTTAAACAAAATTAATTTTTTTAAAATTATATAATAACTGATTTAAACAAAATTTAAAAAAAAGAAAACAAGAGATGGTGTCTCAGGAAAATTTTGAAAATTCAAGGGAGGACCTTTACCTTTTTCCTTCTGGAGTGCACACTACTACCTACTTAGTAGGTTTTCATATTTGAAGGAAAATTAACAAGAGGCAAAAATTATCCGAGACATCATATAAAATCCTAGCAGGATTTCAAAGAGTAATACAGTTATTATAATATGGTAAATTGGTTGCCATAGAAATCATTCTCTCGTTTATAAATTATTGTAGCTGAAATTCACAATTTTCCACATACATGGAATTTTTTATTTTTTGATTATTTATTAATTCAAAACCAAAATTAATTTTTAAAAAGTCAGTTTATAACAAATGAAATATCTAAATTTCTGATAAAATATCAAAGAATCATGAAAAACGACTGACAACAATTCAAATGAAAATTAAAATTTTAAAATTTTAAAAAAAATATCTCGAAAAAAATAAATAAATCATGATTTTTTTTTATATGAAGTTACCAAGACAAACTCAACGCAATACTTTGTAGTAATAATATAGTGAAATCATATTTATTGAATGAAGAGGAATCGTTAGATTGTAATGTACCTAGAACTGAAATCAGTGCCATACCATCATAAAAAGAATTTATCAAGAATACTAGCCAATAATGAAATATAAAAAATGAAATATAAAAATAATTTGAAATATAAAAAACTTACTGGATTTACTTTGCTGTTTAATAATCAGTAGCTAATTTAAATAAAATATTAATAAAGTAAATAATATTTCATGAAATGCCGCATCAAACAGACATCACGGATCCTGTTTGGAGAAATGTTGTTGATATGTTATCTAAAAACTGGTCCTCCCATCAATCATGCTAAGGATCTGGAGATAAGAGGAAAAGATATTTTGGTGAAACTGGTTCAAATGGCAGTATGGTTATCAATTTCAATCAAACATTATCAATGTTTAATTATATTTGAAATTTGATTATTTTTATAATTTATTTTGAAGAAAATCTCTCTGCTAAATTAAATAATAAATTATTGAAAATTCTATTGGTTAGTAAATTGTGAAAATAAATAAAATAAATAAAAACTAGAAAATAATTAAAATTCGCCTACAGTGATAATTTTTTTGTCTAGTAAACCTTTACTGAATATGTTCATAAATTTTGAATAGGTTTTAAATTTTCAATTTGTATTGAAGAGCGTTTCTTCACCACCAACTAACAAAGTTGCTTTTGTTACAGCAATAGCTTTAAATTGACCAAAGACATCTTTATCTTTTCGAGCATTGTCAACACAAATGAATCCGTATCCATTTTTTTGAGTTAAGCCAATTGCCGTGTCCAATAACTTGAGATTGAGACATTATTATAATTTTCATCGAAAGAAAAAATGAAAGTTTCCAAAACCAAAAATTTATTTTCAAATTTCATATAGAACCTAGTTCAAATTGAAAATCCCGCGAAAGAAACTCCAAAAGATTCGTCCAAACAACTTAGAAAAAAAATTTCAAAATTCGACCAAAAATTAACAATTGCAAATTAATCTAAAAAACTACTCGCGTCTATGTGCGCGCACACATCAATCCAACAAAAAAACCATCGCGCACAGTGTCTCTCAACCAAACATGAATTATATAAAAATGACACCAAAAAAGGACTTACTGGCAAAGGACTTACATTCCTGTTAAGGAGGTGTATGGGGGTTACGAACCTGTTCTCAATGAAATCCAAGCTGATGCTTCACAATATTAAAAATTTAAAATGAGTTTTTGTGAATTTTACCAAGTTAAAGGTGGGAGAAACAAATTTCAAATGTCATTTTCTTTTAGAAGTTTCTAGATAGCAGCTTTAAACGACTTTTCATGATCAGGTAATTAATAGATCTTTCAAATTATTACCAGACTTATTACCAGACATATTATCCAAAAAGTTGTTAAAGTCATTCATTATCTTGTATTCAATATATCGGGTTTCGACTGGGTTTCATACTAGGGATCCCCAATAATAGTGATTTTATATCTGTTCCAGTACTTCAAAAATTCCCTGTAGATGGATTCTCCTGGCTGTTCTGACCATAAGCCAAGTCCACTATTGTTAAGGAAGTGTAGAATGATTAATATGGTGAAAAAGAACGTGAATTTCGAGACTTTCAAAAACTCCTGTAGGTTCAAAAGTTATATTCAATTCTTCAATGTGCTTGTCTCCGCTACTTTGTTCATCGCTTTCAATGAAGAAACGAAAGGAACGACATGTAGTGGACTCACAACTACAGGATCACAAAGACGCGAAATAAATAAATAATATTATTATTGTTGGGGTATTACGAAAAAAGCACAGTAAAATCAATAATTCACCAAAATGATAAAAGTGCTACATTAATTAAAAAATTTATAAAAATTCGAAAGTAGTACTGATTGGGGGAAATTGGTATGGCTGAACGCCAAATTGAGAGACGAGTCCAGAAATAATAATAAAAATTTAGTGAGGGGTCCGTAGAAAATAATATAAGACAAAAAAAGAAATTAATTAAAAAAATTAATTACTAATGGGAAGCCCGAGAGATGAGGAAAATTAAGTGCAAAAAAAATTGATAAAGTGCAAATAAAATTATTCTGTGTTGGGTTTGCTTATTTGATTCTAAAAGGACACGAGGAGTCAGAGGGAACCGACTTTCAATAATAATAACCCAACATTATTATTATTATTATTATTATTATTATTATTATTATTATTATTATTATTATTATTATTATTATTATTATTATTATTATAATTATTATTATTATTATAATTATTATTATTGTTATTATTATTATTATTATTATTATTATTATTATTATTATTATTATTATTATAATTATTATTATTATTATTATTATTATTATTATTATTATTATTATTATAATTATTATTATTATTATTATTATTATAATTATTATTATTATTATTATTATTATTATTATTATTATTATTATTATTATTATTATTATTATTATTATTATTATTATTAGGAAACCGACAAAATTTAACAAATCTTTTTAATTTTCTCACTGAATTTTCAGAACCCAAAATTTTATTTCAAATGAAAATAAATAATGAAATGTAAAACAAATTAAGCCGGTGAAAACGAAAATTTACAAAAAATTGAAATTAGAGAAATAATTGAATTTTTGAAATAAACTATTTCTCATAATTTCGGATCGGATTATTCATTAAATATTTCAAGAAATCATCAAAGTAAAAATGGACCCTTAATAATAATAATAATAATAATAATAATTTTGTCTAGAGTACAATAAAATTTAATTATTTAGGTACTTTATCAATGAAATTAATATTTTTGGTCTTCTAGTTATTTTGCGCAATTTAAAATTTTGTAACAATTCTCGAGATGCTGAATTATGTAATTCATTTAACGTTTCAATTAGAAAGGATAGGATCCCTCACATTTTATTAAATCATATTCACGTCGACATAATGCTTTGGACGCTTTTTTTTACTGTACGTAAACAAGTATTTAATACACTGACTATTTGGAACAGTTTATCATCCTTTTCAAGTAGATGTGTAGCATGAATTTCGCATAAACTTTTTTAATCAGAATTCTTTTTTATTCAAATCTTTCGAGATTTCCTGGAAAATGGTGATATGTTGCGGATTTGTTAAATTGCATTCTGGATTTAAGGTTTTAGTTCTTTGAGTAAAAGGTAACCTATATTTGTATCATGTTCATGTTACATGCCTTCAAATTCTGGATTTTTGTTTTTATAAAGACCATCATCATTATTTCCTAAACGTTCAATGTTGTTATTCTCATATGAATCTAATAGTTGGTACACTTGGAGCTGCCGACTTTTTCTCAATAAACATTATGTATCCAAAAGAGCCAGATGAATCCCATGTGTGTGTAGCATTGTAAATGTAAAGCAGGAGCTGACTTCTCAAATTTAACCATAACAGCTGCTTCATCAGTTATGATTGCAATTATATCTGTATATAAATAAAAATTAAATTCATTTAAACCTGTGGCCCGATTTGACCAGTTTTATGACCCGCGAGATTCATCACACTTTTACAAAAATATAAACTTTAGTATCATTATTTATATTTACATATAAGAATAATAGTAAACACAATAATAATAACTCACTGTGTTTCATTTTTTCACTAGATAAAATGACTATAGTTTATCTAAATCTAATATTGGGATACATAAATTCATATGTGGCCCGCAAGATTATTTGGGTTAATCACCTCTGCTTTAATCTCTCATCAACTAAGTTTTTTTAGCTCCAAATATTATATACATTTTTATAATTCCGAAATTTTCAAATATTTCATCATTGCACATAACAAATCATGTATCTACGATAACGGCTGCTTGCCTACTTATGTAAAATTAAGCAAAATATTTGATTTGCCTTTAAAAGAATTTAAAATTTACATTCAAATTCTGATTTGATTTCGGTATAATGATGTTAAAGATGCTAAAACATCTTCTAAATTATCCTGAGAAACATTTTCATTAAAAGAACTCATATTTATAATTCAAAATTGTTTAATATTTAAACAAACTTTCAAGCTTGAACCAAACAATTTCAAAACAATCTATCAGAGAAAGTCAATTTTTAAAATTAAAAAAATTTTTTTAAATTTTTTTTTAAAATTCCTTAAAATATCTCCCAAATATTTTATTAAATAATAAAAATACTTTTTTCAAATTTACTTTAAATTAATTAATAAATCGCTTGAATTAAAAAGAATTTCACATTTAAAGTTAATTAAGCCCATCTTTTTAGAAAATTCATTATTAAATTCAAAAAATTATTAATTATAATTTTAAACATTGTACCAATGGAAAACTGATTTTGTTTTTTTAATTATTTAATTTCATTTTAAATCACTCTGAAAAATCCGAAATATTCAATTCTCTGCTGAAAACACCTCACAATAGTTAAATATAAGATTCATTATGTGTGGAGGATTCGTAAGAAGAAAATATCCAGAAATAGATTCATAAATAAACGTACTTTTCAAAATAACATTGATGGAAATTCCATCTACAGCTGCTAGTTTTTCAAATATTTCTTTGAAATGGTTGTTTCTTTATAAATTTTAAAGTGTAATTTTGATTATTGAAATAGATTGTGTTCGGCGATCAAGTACTTAGAGCGTCGAATTTATTGTTCTTTGTACCCAAACCTGTTCCATGTTGGATTTACAAATGACGATGCATTCCACTTGTAAAACCTATCTTTCTCACAATCGTTTGTTTACATTTATTACATTTTGCAAAGCCCTAATTAGTAGAATCAATGGTAAAATAAAATCTCCAATTTCTCTATAGTCCCATTCTGTTTCTTTAATAATCCTTTAATTTTAATATTTAAAAGATTAAACCAGTGAATTAATAATTAATTAAAAGATAACGCCAATAAAAAACTTTTCGTCCGATATATTTCGACAGCATGACTGTCATCTTCAGGTACTCCAAACCAACTAAAAATATAATGAATTAACATTTAATTTAAACAAATTATTTTTTATTAATTTTATTTTGTAATAAATAAATATTTAAAAAAATATATTCAAATAACTTTTAATTAATTTAAAATTTTATTTCTATAAATAAGGTCATTGGATCCAAAGATTAATGTGCAAAGTGCTGTGACTACGAATATTTTGAATGTTTTTAAATAGTTTACGTATGTTAAATCATGTTTATGTATTGTTTTTTAAAAAAACACCTTTTTTTAATATTATTAAAATAATTGAATTTTTAAATTACATTATTTTTTAAAAGTTATAATATAAAAAAAATTATAATATTTATAGAAATAAAATTTTAAATTAATTAAAAGTTATTTGAATATATTTTTTTAAATATTTATTTATTACAAAATAAAATAAATAAAAAATAATTTGTTTAAATTAAATGTTAATTCATTATATTTTTAGTTGGTTTGGAGTACATGAAGATGACAGTCATGCTGTCGAAATATATCGTAAGAAAAGTTTTTTATTGGGGTTATCTTTTAATTAAATCGTTGCAAAATTTATTTAATTATTAATAATTAATTGTTACTGAAATTTAATTAAACTGCAATCTTTTAAACTTTAATTTTTATTCTTGTAATTTTTTTAGAATATAAATATTACACACACACACACTTTGAATTTTCAAATATTTGACTTACACAGTCGCATAAAGATTGTTAAATAAAACAAATAGTTCTGGAATGGGTTAGGATTATAATTATTTATTTTAATTATAAATTAAATAAATTATTAAAACTTTGTTTTTATTTAATTAATAATTAATAATATATTTAAAATTTAAAATCATGACCTAGCGTAACAGCAAATGATTATACGAGGTTCAAAAGGCCAGTAAAGGATATATATCAGTTAGAAGTACGACAAATCAATATGGAAGGTATCAATAATATAATAAAAAAAACTTTTTATTACAATTTTAATAAAAGATAAATCCAACTGAGTTTCCGATTTAATAAATAATAATTTCAATATTCTGAGCATTTATTTTAAAGTTTGCAATTAATTGTATCACGGATGGGAGAAATTTTTATGCTTAAATAATTTATTTTGGAATTTTTATTTCAGAGAAATATTATTTTATTCTAAATTTAAACAACACCAACCTCAAAAATAATATAAGATGTAATTATTTTATCTGGAGATTTTGCAGAGAATTAAGACATAGGAAAGAAAGGATTTTAGTGATATTTTCCTTGCTTAATAAAGATGAAAAGGATTTGTCATCAATAGAATATAAATAATTATAACAACATGATCAACGTAATTAATTGTTTTCAAGCACAACAATGTTAGATTATTATAATAATATTACTATAATGAAAATAATTCGATGGAGATGAGGAGAAAATAGTTTTACTTGATTAGAGTTTGATCAGATGTGGGCTGTATTGAATTAATTTATCAACAAAAATTCAAACAATTTTAGTATAAAGGTCAGATCCTTACGCATGCCAATGTTTTTGTAAAAATATTTATTTTGTTTAAATCAATTGACAAAAATATTCTCGTATCCATGAGGCAGTTCAGCAAACTTTTGGACCAACATTGTGATATTTCTTTCATTTACATGTTTGTTTTGATTATTTCTTTTACCAGGTCTTCAATTGATTTCTATATGTACATTGGTTGGCGCTGTGGATGTTATATTATTGGACCTCCTTACATCGTTCGCTTCTCCAGCCGCACTAAATTAGTAAATACCAGGTCAAAATTTGACTCCGAGAAAATTTGCTGTATTACCCGATCATTCCTTCAATGTCTTTGTTCTTCTCACTTGTCATCACATTAGTGCTTTGTTTATTCGTTCTTCATTCTTGTAAATTTTATTTATAAATAAAATGTCTGTGTTTGATTTTCATTGAATTTACTCCAAACTCTTAGATTGTTTAATTCTTTTCAACATTTACACAAATTATAAAAGGACTCAAAATAAGAAATTATATTAATTTGATTTAATTCTCGGAAATTTTGATAGTGTCTCGAAAGTAAAAGTGTAGCATCAAGAGTCTCAGATTAATGGTAAGGAAAAGGAGAAAATAAAAAATTGCAATCTAAAATCAAAAATATGAAAGTTATAAGAAGTAGCATAGAGATAAAATGAAAACTATTACTACCTATGAATTAGGGTTTAATTTCTTTTTTCAACACCCATTGTAGTAATTTTTGTCTCGTGGTTCTATGTCGCTTGTATAGCCATACTTCCTATTGATTCTTCATTTCCACTTGAAAATTCTGCACATAATAGTATAGTACTACATTGAAGGTTGGGTTTTCCTATTTTTTCTCACAAATTCTTACTCATGACTGTTACTGACGCTACCAAATCACATACTGTATCTAGTTATACATAATTAGGTGTTATTTTACTCCAACGTTTTCCATGTTTCGTCTGAAACATCTCTTTTTTGACTCTTCAACTCGTATCTAATTTCTTATTTCACAATCTATTGTCTTTAAACAACTACTATGTCCATTTTTCTACAGCAGAAACGATCACCTACTGTTAGTTTTAGCACCGATTAATGTGGTAATCTTCTAAATTCGTTATTTAGTTTTTTTACTATGTTCTTTGTGGAAAATGTTGGTAGTTTCTTTTCTTAGCTATTTGTACTTCTTTCGCTTCTAAAATATTGTTCTCTTAGAAATTATTCTCGTCTGTGGTAATTTTCTGAGTGTTGTACTGATAATTGTATATTGATTTTAATACTCTTATCTTCTTGATTCATGGTAACTGGTTGGTAACTGATTCATGGTCCCTTAATCGCCTCCATTGTACTCGTGTTGATCTTGTATATTAAATTTTATGCTGCGCTCTAACTTAACCTCTTTCTGTCACTTTAGCATATGTTCTTTGACCGTTAGCTTTGATAAATTCTATTTAATTGCTTTCATTTTTTATTACTCTCAAAATTATTCACCAGTGCTCTCTTTTCTTCAATTTTTGTTTCTGGTTTTTTCAAAAAGTATTTCTCTTAATCTCGCATCGCGGGCTTTAATTTCGATGAGATCTTGGGCAAAATCTTCTTCTCCTCCCCCTGAATTTAGAATTTCACTTAAAACTATTGTTAATCGAATTTCATATGTTGCGGATCGATCATCATCCTCTTATAAAACTGCCAATTCTTTGAATTTGTCAATCTTTGATTTCGTAATTTTGAAAGTTTTTAATAACCAGATTTTGACATCTGTTGTTTCTATTTCTATGATGTTTCTACCACAATGCCATAACTTCTGTCACAAATAACACATCTAATGTGCTTTTGAATCACTACCCATTTGTTTACAGACATTTTACAATCCATTATTCTGCTTCTTTAAATCTTCTTACATCATTTCATAGAATGTTTCGTGTGAACATACTTTGGCATGATTTTGGTAAACATTTCATTTGTTGGGGATACTGAAGTAATGAAATTAAATAATTATTATTAAACTGAACAAAATGAGTGATGGAAAATGTCTAAAATAAAGTGTACTTGCTCAAAAATTTAGAAAAGTGGAAGAGAGGTGGAGAAATGAAGAAATGAAAAATATATCAAGGTCATCAAATTTATGTTAATTAATCATTTGTATTAATTTTATTACTTTTATTTTTTAGTTTGATTATTTTTTTTATTTAATTGCTTATTATTTGATTTACTTAGCTTTAGTTAATACCTTTATCTAATTAATTTATTTTTAATTGCTTACAAATTAATTAGTTTTAATTATTTGTTTATTATTTTTTGTTTTTATTTAATTATTTTAGTTATTACTATTAGTAGTGGGATGTGTCACATCCAGCACATGTCACATCCAGCACAGTACCCCCTCCCCCCCCCCCCGCTGAGAGAAAATTTTTCTAAGTCCAAAAGACAAAGACCATGACTCATTCAAGGTCATTGGATGACTCATCATATTTTTTCAAGGCCATTTAAACAAAGACCATTACTCATTCAAGGTCATTGGATGACTCATCATATTTTATAATATATATTTTAAATTTTAAACAAAGACCATGACTCATTCAAGGTCATTGGATGACTCATCATATTTTATAATATTTTTAATTTTAAACAAAGACCATGACTCATTCAAGGTCATTGGATGACTCATCAAATTTTATAATATATATTTTTAATTTAATTTATATTTATTTAATATACTTTAATTATTTGTTTTAATCAAGTCAATAATATTATTTATTTATTTTTAAATTATATTATTATTAAATTTAATTGTTTGTTTTAATCAAGTCAATTATTTTATTTTTAAATTATATTATTATTATTAAATTGTTTGTTTTAATGAAGTGAATATTGTTTTAATCAAGTCAATAATATTATTTATTTATAAATTATATTATTTTTATTATATTGTCTGTTTTAATGAAG